>JAGWCC010000371.1:600000-782671 GCA_022651775.1 Drusus annulatus | reverse complement strand
CACAAGATGGCTCAAACGTAAATGTGTAAATAGTATACTCGGTGTTCAGAAATTATTGGTACGTTCTGAAAGAATATGATCTTACATCATGAATATGATGTAAAAATTCGAACATGGAAAAACAACTCTAACAATTCTCAACAATTTGAGTATTTTAATTGTGTTGTCAGGTATATCCCATGAAAACAGTTCATTTTGTCATTTATCTTTTGTATTACTATTATTGTATATTAAATCGCAAATCAGCGTTAGTAAATAAACGTTTGCTCAACAGTAAAGTTGTTACCACCAATGTCAGCCAATGAGATTATAAACTTATAGACACATTGTAGAGATCTCATTTGGCATGAAAAATGTACGGCAGTTGCCGCACTTTCGATTAAGCGGATTTAGTATTGAACTGTCACGCGTCGCTCGAGGTATAATAACGTGTTTCTATTACACTGCAAACACTTGTAAAAGTCAAGTAATAACATTTCGTTTATAAGTACAAGCAAATTACTTGTTATTTAAAATAATAAAGTTATTTCCACCGTTTCCTGAAGATTTTAAGCGCCATTAGAGAGAGTGAGATGGTGAACGTAGCAACAGATAAGTATGAGAAGGACAACCTACTGGCAGTAGGTCGTCTAATAGGGCGGTCCCTATTCGTAGATGTGGGATGTAGTATTCGACGCAACTTAAGTACGGTCACATATTTATTTCATTCATACACACATATTCTTTGAATGTTTATCTTTGTCATACAAGACACATGTTTTAATAAAGAGTTATTAGGAACGTTAGTGTGTTTTTACTTGCAACATTTCATGTAAATATTTTAAGATCATAACGTGTCTATATGTTTGTAATGTCATTGATGCCAGTGATAGAATATATAAAATATTTATTATTGATTTACCCTGTCAAGTTGATCTGGAGGAAGAGCAGCAGGTCCAATGGCAGACTGGAACCTCAACTGCCTCCAGAGGTTGATATCAACCAGTCTGTCTGTTTTCACCCCCTTTACAAGCTGCCACAGGCCTCTCTGGAACACGCTGTATCGTTGCTGGGCGTCCAACTGAAATTAAAAGGGAAACAAGGCTTATACAGGATGTCAAATTGTTGATCGATATGTTATTTGAGAACATAAATACACTATTTGAAAAACAGTAGTTTATCAAATTGTTTCTTACAGGAAATTAAATTATTTTATTGTATTTGCATAGAAAACAACCACCTTGTGGTTTGACCTTATTAATAATTTATTTTTTTAAACTTTGTCTAAGATAACAGATTTAATTTTATTTTTCATGACCGAATCATCAGGGCACAAAATTAAACTAAACAAAAAATACGTAGTGTGTGGTTATATTTGCTCGTAAATACAAAGAGAGAACACAGCGTAAAATAAAATAAAGAGAACAGTGAGAAAACAAAAGAATAACATTTAAATTATAACAAAGGAACAGAGAGAAGGAGACAGAAAATATGGAATGAAAGAGACAAAACGTCAACTGAGAAGGTGATTAAAGAATAATGAGAAATTTATGAGATAAATATACCTAACATTGGACTACTAGACAAATTTATCTTTAAAGAGTTTTACTGTCATCTGCAATAGGATAGAAAACCAGACAAAGAGAAAATAGAGTAAAAAAAGCTAAATGATTTTTTTTTCTGATGATGGACACTGCAAGAGTTTCTAAAACACAGCATAATAACCCAAAACTCAATCAGGATAGCCAAATAATATTGTTTTGTATGGTGGTGTTGAATTGCCCAAGCCGAAATTGATTAGTAGCTACCTAGGAAGTGTTGCGATTTAGCCGCTGATAAGAACTGAACCAAAAGCGTCAGGATTACGACAAGCTTTTTATAAATTTACATTTCTTCACCGACGGAGGCAAGCTAAAGCCATTAAAATAAAATATCACAAGAATATTAGAGTGAGTTGCCAAATATTAATTTATTTTTTTTTCATAATTAAAAATATTTTTCTTTTCGTATTCAACATAACCTAGCAGGAACATGTGTGTGCGTCTCACTTAAAACTATCAAACGGTGGGCTCCGGCGTAATGAAATTTACACACGTTTTTTGTGTTAAATTTACTAATTTCAACAATTTTCAGCTCCCAACGTCATTCCACCACGAGACATGGAGATTTGCAATAGTCAGGGTTGAATATCGGGCGAAACAATAATACGTTTGATTTGGCCCCAACCTTTTTCGCCTATCAATTGATCCTTTAATACAGAAAAAGGTTGGGGATAAAAAATGGATTTTTTTAAATGTTTTGCGCGGCCCAGTACCATTTGGTCCACGGCCCGAAACCGGGTAGCGGCTATGGGTAGCCATTCTAAATAACCGATTCATTTGTTGATGATTATCGAATATTGTGGGTAGATAAGAAATACTAAATATTTCCGACAAAAATAAAATGTTAATTCTTGTTTTCTAGTCGCGTCCATAATAGGTAGGTACTATTTCTCTGTCGATCTATTTATTAATTTATTTATTAATTAACGGACTAAAGTCCAATTACAAAAAAGACATATAATACACGAAATGGAAAAAAAGAGCAACAAAGAAAGAATAGCACATACATAATAATAAATTAAGCGATGATAAAATAAGACAAAATAAACATAAGAGAGAAAATTCAAGCCATTGTCGAGTCAAAATTTTGGTAGAGTCGTAAAGAATGACAAAAATCATTTAGACTGCTTCCAAAAATTTCAAGACCATGGCTTGAGTTAACAAGTCTTAACAATCTGGACATTTGAGAATTATACCCATAATTAGTGAGTCTATATAACAATCAATAATTTTGTAAATGAAAATTAAATAAAAGCCTTTCCTGCTCTTTTCTAATGAAAATATTTTCTTATTTCTAATTTTGAAACTGTTAATTCGTGGTGGAATTCCATTTTAATGATTTAATAAAACAAATTTGTAACTTTATTCCACTTTTATTATTTTGACTGGACCGGTTTCAGCCTGTTGGCCATCTTCAGACTAGTACAAGTGTTTGTTAACCTACGGCTTATATACTATTTTTGGGGATGTTAGGGGTAGTAAACAATGATTTTACTTTAATTAATATTCATTAGTATTGTTGCATGATTTTAATAGTTACAGGGTAAAAGTTACTTTTAATTTATTGGTATTACTATTTTATATATCTATCTGGAATATTTATTTATTTTATTTAATATTTAAGATGGGTTACAGTTGTATTTCTATAAATATGAATTGACAATGTATTTATATAATGAAAGGTTGGTGAATACTGATTGCTAATGAGTTTACTTTAGGTTTTCCCATCTCAATTGTGATGTCCAGATGTACAACATAATTTTCTAATTATCACTCCCAGCATTATGGTATATTAGTTTTATGATTCTATTCATTATGCACTGTTAGAGATTATATTATAAATTTCTCGGTATCAAGGAATTTTTGAGTGCTATGCACTTTTCCATGATGTAACAATTTACAAATTTGTTTTGTATTTTCGTTCGATTTCATCATATGAATAATTGCCTCTTTCTCGCCCTAACCTCCATGCAATACCGCGTATGAAGCGATGTTGTACGGATTCTAGTTTATATTTGACATTCATGCAATGTAATGCCAAGTCCACAGCGAACGGGTGATATAATACGCCTTTGTTTTCGAACCCAAAGTACTTAATTACAAATGACGCTTCACTCCGTATATTTCGGGTTTGTTTTGGTTCATTGTACAATCTGCATACTAATTTTTAGTGACGCAATTTTCATAATAACTGCAGTGATGCGTTTCGTTAGAATCCGAGTTAGAACCATTGATATAGAATAAACGTGATGAACCACTTCCTCGTATTGTAGGAACTAAACTAAGCCATATCAAAATCAATAGATTGTTTGAACCGGTCGGACACAGTTTTACTTCTTATTTTTTATTTTTTTAAATTAATTAATTTGTTATTATTTCCATCATTATAGTATAAAGGTGATAGTGCTGTATCTGTCTCGCTAGGAATTCCTGTGTTGAGAGCAGGCGAACCGAATTGTTATAACGGAAACAGGTATAATTTTTTTCCTTATTTTTCTGATGCAGGTGTGTAATTGGTATTAGAAATTCATCGAGGACAGGAAGAATATAACGATTTTAAGCGTTTCGTTTATTAAAGTGTGTAAAATATATATTTTTTAAATTTTAATATAGCCGTGCCGTCTGCCTTGAAAAAACCTCTCTCCCCCCATCCCGTCACCCGCCCCATTACTGTTGCTAAAGACCTCTTTAGCTGTCTCCAAAAAACGTTTTACCCAGATTTTCATGAGTTTCAAAGTACCTACCACCTAGAAAACACGGTGCATAAGTTAAATTGTGATATATTATAGATATTCGTACAGATGATATATCGAAATTGGAAAATTAATAAAAAGCAAGAGAAAAATCGCCTCTGACGTCATTCGACCCTGATCGCAGCGCCTTGTGGAGCACTGTGGAGAAAATGACAACTATTGTGACGTCATTTGTCAATCTCCATAGTAATGTTTCAGTGGTTGGAACATTTTTAACGTTTAGCACGACATAGGCGACTCATTGGTATGTTCTAATGAGGAATAGCACTTTGGGGTCATAGAGAAAGTGATGCGTGTAAGAACGAAACGGAAACAATCGGTATGTTCAATCTCCCCTTTGTTTTATCAAAGAACCACATAAACCATTTCTGTAGCATGGAAGTAATTTAAAGCAAGATAACACTTCAGGATATTTAACATTTTGTTTTAAAGACGACCTCCGTGGTCGAGTGGTTAAGATTCTCGGATTTGGGTCCTGAGGTTATGAGTTCGAATCCTGACACGTGCAAATAACGGCATGTTCCAGAATGGTAGATACTTTTTAGTATCGTCCTGGCGGAACACCACCATTAAGAATCGAAATTGACCGTGTTTTGGTGACCTGCTCTGAAAAGTCAGGTTCTTACTAACCTTCTTCTTTTTCTATTTATTTATTTACCTTTCCCACTAATTTCAGCCTCAGATTTTTGTGTTTGTTTTTATATGAATTCCGCACTATTCGATTCCCAACTGTCCGGAGCCTGTGTGACTATGGCATTCCTAATAGGAGTATGTAATGAGGCTGAAGGAAGTGGGGAAGGAAAGGAGATGTGAAAGAGGAAGGTTCGTAGGTGCCTGCCCATTCAGATCTGGTAACCAAACACGGCTAAAGCCATTTCAGGCAACGTTTTGCCAATTTGAAGGCGCAAAGAGGCATTGAATATTTTCATGATTCCTCTACATGTGAGAATTTGTTATTTACCCATGACGGTTTCCAACAGCATTTATCTCAGGAATACTGGGCATCTGCAGCCTTAGTTCCAGAAGCGGATTTAGCATTAATGCTTTTGGCTCATAAACTCTTGAACGGTGTATTATTAATACCTGACATCCTGGCAAACATTGGAATCTATGTCCATGATAATTTCACGCGAGGCCGCCAACACAGGCTTTTGTTTCTTCCCAGGGGCAGAACTAACTTACCAATGGCGATGCTCCTGGGGAGACTTACTAGGTAAAGTAACTGCCTCGCAGGAAATGTGAATATTTTACATATGACTTATAACAAGCTTAAGCAAGAACTAGCTATTGAGTTCTAACCTTAAAACCTTTTTTTTTTTTTTAAACTACTCTTTTCTTATTTTTACCTGTAATATTTGTATTATTATGACTAGCATTTTTGTGTTTTTTGTGTTGCAATGTATTGGTGTAAAACTGTTTTTGCAAAAAAAAAAATTATATATTGCAAAGGTGCACCTAGTATGGCTGGTGGCCATTTTGGTTACAACATTTTTGGTTAGAGTCAATGTTTGCTTTCAAGTCAATGTTTCCTATACACTTAGTACAATAGTAAGTTTGTGAAACATTGGACAAAACTTTAATATACCTGTGTGTACGAACACCGCTTATTTTTAATGTCACAATAAGTATTTCAACAGCTTACAATTAAAAGCTATTAAAATATGAGATCATTTCAACATCGTCACGTAGTATTATGTCAAACTCATCAAATGGCTTCATGATTTATTTATTATGCAAATTAACAACCAGGCACACCTTTACCTTGATTGACTACTACGTATTCTGCATCCATCTTGATCTGTCTTGAAACGATTTTAATCCATCGAGATGAATTATCTTTACCGTGGGAAAATCGTGTTAATTGTAAGTGTATCAACTTGTAGGAGATACAGGATCATAGCTGACTCATTTATTATTAGTTCACAAAGCAATTATGTACTGTTTAATCAGGGTGGTAGATTTTTTATTCGATATATTGAGATAACATCTCTTGAAAAAATAGATACGTAACCAATAAAATATTGTTTATTTATTTATTAATTTAACAATATCTCATAAAAACAGTTGTTCACCAATAGTATTTATAAAATTATTGTAGATACGTGTTTAGTGTAAAAAGGAAATTAAACATTTATGTACATCGCACATATAGACAAAGTATTATAAATCCAAAGGAGTTATTCAAGTACAAAGTGAAGTAGTGTGACGCACTATATATGATATAATAACGCAAATAAGGTTAGAAATGAAAAAGATAAGATATAAGAGAGGTTCATTCTTATACACATATTATGAGATAATCGTTAAATTGGTAAGTGTAAAAAGGTGAAAGGTGTTGATAGGTGCGTCCTACAAAAGGCTGAAAAAACTAACTAACTCACCAACCATCACGCCGTTTCCCCGCAGTGGTAGGCAGAGAGGACGGACCGCCATGCAACTCTGTCTTGGCACACACTCCTTGCTTCGTTTATATTCATACATCGTCTCATCCAAACTCTTCTGTTATTCTGACTCTTCACGTGGCCGATTCAAGTATTTGATTCACTTGATCATGCCATGTCTTCCTTGGGCATCCCCGACTTCTTCTTCCATTCACTTTCGCATCATATATTATTTTCGCACTCCTTTCTTCGTTCATTCGCTCTACATGCCCAAACCATCAAAGCGTCCCTTTCTTGATCCTATTCATTACGAATACGTCAGCCTTGCATGGCTGCACAATGTACATCAAAATAACTTGTCATCTAAACATTAATGATAATATTTTATTTAATACAATAGCTACTCCTAATTCGCTTGTATGTATTGACTAGCTACCAATTTTTTTACTTCCGCAGCGATACAGGTTTTTATTTCATTTCAGTCGTAATTTCAAAAATATTTTTTTCATTTATCCATTTTCTTAATGGTTAAGAAAATATACACAGTGTATTCACTAGGTACCTGCTAGAGACCCCGCCCCTAACAACTCACTTCAGCAGCGATATAGGAAAAAAATCCACTATCTACCATGCCGGACACAATTAAAAATATTTTCTCCATCTTAACCATCTCCGTAATGGTAGTGGTAGATACTCGTACTCTAATTATCGCCATGGTTAAAGACCACCATTCAGAATCGAAACGTTGCTTAAAATGACAATAATCGTGTTAAGTGACTAGATCTGAATAGCCGGGTACTTCTCAACTATTCTCTTACCCATCTCCTCCCCCCCACCCTTAGGCATCACAAGATACCCAAAATGGGGATGCATAGTGGAGCAGTTGGGACTCGCGTTTGGTATAATAATAATATTGTGATGATTTTTAGGGCGATAGATTTTGAAGGGCGCTATACAGATCTTATTTTCTATTGATTCTTAGTATAAGAAAATATACAGGAACAAACTTACCTGGCAGGTCCTATCAGATAGACACACTTATTAACTTAAAACTATAATTATGATTTTTTTTTCCGACTTAGGGCATGGGACCGTAAATAAAAAATGGACTGTCTGAATTTTTAGCACAGTGCAGGATTTTTGGTTATAGTTGGTATCCACATAAAAAATAAAAATAATGATTGACCAAAATTGACTTTTTTTCGTTGTGGCATCTGCTCTTTTACGTTTTAAGCAATTTACATCAATTACCAATCACCCTGTATACTGATTGCGATGACTGATGCATTACGCGCTGTTTCATTACTAAGATAATGCATTCAAATGCAACAAAAAAACGAATTGCACGTTGCAATGTCATTAGATGCAATCTAGATGTCGGCTTTAGTTGTTTTTTCGTCGCAAGCAGTAATAATTTACCGAGTTAGTTACAACGGGAGGTATTTGAAAAAGCAAGGTTAATAGTTCATATTTTTATGTTTGGAGGGCATATTGTTGCATTCCACAATATACCTACTGAGATCGAGGTATCATAAGACATTAGGATCGCTATTAAATAAGATAATAGGTAGATGACTAATTTTACTATGCTGACCAACTCGAATCAGCTTTGTTTAAAGTGGGGTGCATAACTAACAAACTCACCATTAGGCCTTTTTCCCGCAGAGGTAGGTAGAGAGGATGGACTGAAATACTATTCTGTCTTGGCACACATACCTTGCTTCATTCACATTCATACATCTTCTCATACATATGGTACTCTTCTGTTATTCTGACTCTTCACATGGCCCGACACAGTTAAATAAAATGACAAAGTTTTAATTTTGACAACGTCAAATATAATTGTTTTTCTTAATGTTTGTTTGTATTTTCGTAATTCGACTTGACGACCTCATCTGCAGAGATCTATGCAAATAAAACGGAAATATGTTTTTTTAAATTTTGAATTAACGTATTAAAGCTAAAATAATTAACTAATCACTACGCCGTTTCTCCACAGGAGTAGGCAGAGATAACGGACCGACATATAACCCTGCCTTGGCTCACACCCCTTGCTTCATTCACATTCATACATCGTCTCATACATGCTCTTCTGTTATTCTGACTCTTGACATGGCCCGACTCAAGTATTTGATTCACTTGATCGTTGCCATGTCTTCTTTGGGCGTCCCCGACTTCTTCTTCCATGCACTTTCACTTTCGCATCATATATTCTTTTCACACTTCTTTCTTCGTTCATTCGCTCTACATGCCCAAACCATCTGAGCGTCCATTTCTTGATCCTATTCATTACGCTTACATCAATCAGCTTTGCATTCTTTTCGGATATTCACATTTTTAAATACGGTCACACGTGGTTTTATCGCACATACGCCTCAGGGATCTCATTTCTACAGCATTCTTCCTCCGCCAGTTCCATGCCTCACTGCCATACATCAGGGTTGATATAAGCATTCCATTGTGGACTGCTAGCTTCGCTTGTTTGGACATGTTTTTATGTGCGCCAACAGCGTTCGGTCCTCCGTTAATGGAGTTTCCTGCATTCACCCTTCTTTTAATATTAGTGTCAGAAGAGAAAGGTTTATCTAGTTTATAAACCAGATCTGTTAAATCCGACCTGAATAGCCAGGTAATTTCCAACCTTCCTCTTCCCCGTATCCTTCCTCTCCCCACTTCCTCCAGCTTCACAACACATTCCAATTGGGGATGCCATAGTCTCACTGGCTCTAGACTTTGGGAGCAGTTGGGACCCTTGTGTGGTACAAGAAAAATATTTAAGAAAACATTGTAGGAAGGCTGAGAGAACATTACTATTCAGAGCTAGTCACTTAACATGGTTAAAATCATTTCAACAAATATCTTGCTCTCTCGTCACTTTAAACTTGTTTCATAGATTAGCGCCTTTCGGAGTTTTCAGGGACGCGTTTATTTCTGTGCCTAGAATATTTCCCCCTTGATATTAATGGCACATAGTCATCACAATAAGACTATATCGTCTGAATGTGACAATGTCATAACATTAAACGGTTTAGAAACAAAGGGTAATGATACCCATGTAAAGAATAAATTGGCTGTACCTATAGTTGCGTACAGGAACACTTTATGGTATTGTTTAAAATAATAAAACTTTTCGTGAGGCTGAACATGTTATTCGGAATCCTGCACATTGTAATGGATACTTAGGAGAAGCAATAAGGGCATCCGGAAAACATGAAATATGATGAGGTAATTATCCTTACCTTCATCTTGAATAGCTATCGATAAATTAACTTTCCGATCATTTAAATCTCGGTGAAACTGTTTTTTTTAAGAAGCTAAAACTCTTGAACTGTGAACTATGAAAATGTAGAAGAAAAAAAAAGTTAACTCAGGTAGTGAAATCAATCTTCTCAATGAGTTACCTAAGCGACAAAAACTTAAAAAGTCCCAAACTTGTGTCACATGATTTAAGCTTTCTCCCAAATGGTTAATTTATTTTGGATGGCTGAAGGGCCACACAAGTCTTGAGAATCAAGTAAGAGTCAGAGCTTTCGATGCAGAACAACTATATTTTTCAAAACTGCATATTTAACTTATTTTTAATCAAAGTGTTATATTGTATATTCAAAGTCATTTGTTATTATTTTGATTAAATTGCCACAGACTTTGAAGAAATTTCCACCTAGTGATAAGCTATCCTTTATACATGACCTGAGCATAAATTAAATGTTTTAAATAATAATTTAAATCGTCTATCAGTCGCGTTTTTAACGAAGTAAAGCTGTATGCACGGTAAATGAAATTATTGAAATACGTCCAGAGATCCATTGTACGCAATTCTTGGTGAAAATCTAATAGACCAGTAAGAAAGCAGCTTAGATAATGAAGGTTTAATATAGGCTGAAATCACAGAGGACACAAGAGGAATGACAACTACTGACATTGCCAATAACTCATGAGTTGAGAACCGTGGGACCAAAAATGGAACATAGAGAGACCTCAAAGAAGATGGCCTGACCACATTACAGCAACATCGTTCTAACACAGAAGGCAGACCGTGGGTAGACAAAGAAGAAAATTCGAAATATAGCTGAAATCGCTGTAAAGGTAAAGGGTAAATAGGCTTTTTGCAAGAAAGAACGACAACTGACAACTCACCACAGAACCGTGAGACTAAGCATGGAACATCAAAAAGATGACCTCTCCACATTAGAGCAACAACCGTGGAATTCAGATGACAGACAAAAAAGATGTGAAATAAAAATTCAGGTAAACTAAAGCAGGATTGTGTCAAACAACGAATAGGTGTGGTAGAAATAAATCATTAGTCTTATAAAATAATTACAATTGAACAGCAAGTAGGTAGATGGTTCATAATAGCCGGTGTCCATCTGTTGCTGATTTCATTTTCGTTGAACTGTTTCAAGAAAGAGGTCTTTCACATTCCCACGGTAATAATAGGAATTAATTCTGACATTCACCGCAATTTTCCCTTTCAATATTTTTACCATTGTCCGATGGTACAAGTTGGTGGCAATCGCCAGCGATATGCATATTATTTCTAAATGCTAGGCTACTTATAGCCACTCGCAGCCATATTCTACTATTTCTCTCCTTTCTTCGTTTCTTCTGCCGTTTTTCTAAGTCTCTCACATTGTGGTTTGAGTTCCACTGACATAATATAAAATATATGTAGTTTCACATTTTAAAGCCATTATCAACATATTACTATGTTGGGCGAAAAAGCTGTTTCGTGAAACCATACACAACTTTCAATGAATATACATGGCCTGTTCAAAAGAAAAGGTGAATTTTGAATCTTCGCGGGCTGTGTACATTCGATTATCGATTTTTTTTTGTTATGTTGGTACACATATGTTTATCATATGTTAGCATTATCAGCCATTTTGGATAAGTGGTTTGTTTTTGACAACTGGAAAGGTTAGTCACGTTTATGTGTGTTCTTAAATTTTTTAATTTTTGAAAAAATGAATCAAAGAATATGTTTTAAATTTTGCGTTAAAAATGGAATAAAGTGCTCCAACGCACTTAAAATGTTGACTTCAATGACGTTCGGCGAGTCTACTTTGTCTCAAAAAAGTGTTTATAAGTGGTACAAGCGCTTTACAGAAGGCCGAGAAGATGTTAATGACGATGAGCGTCCTGGAGTTGTGGAAAAACAAATCATGGATTTTATTCTTTGATCCATTTTTTTCAAAAAGTAAAAAATCGAAGAGCACACAAAAACGTGACTTACCTTTTCAGTTGTCAAAAAAAACCACTAATCCAAAATGGCTGATAATGCTAACATATGATAAACATATGTGTACCAACATAACAACAACAAAAAAATCGATAATCGAATGTACACAGCCCGCGAAAATTCAAAATTCAACTTTTCTTTTGAACAGGCCTCTATGATATTTGTTTAAAATAGTGTCCCGATATAGTACACATTTTATACCATTGGGGCTTATATGGATATTTTTGCCAGATATGTGGGATTCAAATCGCATTTTGCGCAATTTTGTTTTTTTTATTTACTATGGAAAAACAATTTACAATAAAATAAAACATTGTACACACGATAAGAAATTGCAAAACATATTATTTCAAACTTTGAAACTGTTAATTCGTGGTGGAACTCCATTTTAATAATTTAATAATACCAAATTTTAAGCTTTAATGGAATAAAGTAAAAAAAATGGTATTATTAAAATCAGCAAAACATATAAATAGGCGACCTTCGTGGTCGAGTTGTTAAGACGTTAGACTACGACTCCAGAGGTTGCGGGGCCTAATTCCGGCATGGCCAAAAAAAAAATCAATTAGAATGTCTTATTTCACTTTTAATTAATAACATAAAGAATTTTTGCAGCGCGTTCAGAGTGGTAGATTTTCTAAAAAAATGTCCTGATGAAAGATCACCACTGAGAATCGAAACGTTGTTTGAAGTGGCTTTAGTCGTGTTTGGTGGCCAGATCTGAATAGTCGGGTACTTCCTTACTTCCTCTTCCTCTTCCACATCTCCTCCCTCCCCACTACCTTCAGCCTTACAACATACCCCAAATGGGGATGCCATATTTTCACTGGCTCTAGACGGTTGGGAGCTTGAAGTAACAATATATGGAGGGATAGCTAATTTGTTTTACCCAACCCATCCGAAATTGTAATAAATCACTTTTTCCGAGTTTTTACATCGTACACCATGAGAGAGAAAGAGACAAAAAATTTCTTGGACCGCTTCTATATACTGTCGCGATGATCTTAAGCTGGCTATCTTCGCTGGGTAACGGCGGGACTCAGCCCACATTTTTTATTTTGCCACTAAACTTGACACAACTAAACGGTTTTTTAGGTTAGATGCCATATTTTTGTTGATAAAAATACTGTGAAAAAGTGGCTATACGAATACACAAAAACATTATGTCGATATGTGATATGAATGAATGTATAAATACCGTAGCCTTAGTCTTAGCCAAGCCCAGGTGCGCCGAGTCATGTTAAAATCATCAAAAACAAGTCCAAAACTGACTTCACTGCCTTGGCTTGGGCTACCTCTAGCAAACTCTAAGATCACCACTGAGAATCGGGTTGGGAGAAGTGACTTTAGTCGTGTTTGGTGCCCAGATTGAATAGTCGGTATCGGGACTCTTGTGCTGTATTCGCTTTAAAACACTTAAAATAAAGATGAAAATAAAAAAAGAAATTAGAAATCAATTATTTTTAATCTACTACCCATAAAATATACTCACACATATTTTGTCAGTTTTTTAAATATTTAAACTGACAAAAAGGCGATCAATTGTCACGGTAACACGCGTTTTAAGATCTTAAACATACTCGTATTTAGTCGACGTGAATTATCGTTACTTCGCTGGTGATTTGCAGTCGGGCTCGGGAACGAATTCAAATCACCGACATTGTCGATAATATCTTATCCGATGCTTCGTGCTAGGGCCTCTGGAACTCCGTTAGCCACAAAATCAAAGTCAAATGCATTTCGTAATTCCGTTCCAATTATATTGATTGAATGATATGTACCGGTGGTTTATTCACCTTTCGAACGAATTTCACTTTTCATTGAAGGTACTAAGTATTGCATTATCAGCATGCACGTGACTTCCCTTCGAAATGCATATTATTTACTTATTTCTATTTCCATTCAAACACCTTAACTACAGTCTTTGAACGTGGGAATAAACGGTACAATCATTACTTCGCCTCTCCAAGGTGCCTCCATAACAATGGCAAGGCATACCGATAAAACCGACCTCAACAGAACGCACATTCGAAGTTGGACCTTTACAACACTTGTCACAACGCTCAAATTCCCACCTCACTGCATTTCGTTGATATCGCATCACGTTGTTTATTTTCCTTGGCAAATTAACGACACTTTCATCGAAACGGAAAAGATATGCGAATGGTTGGTGAAATGTTGTATACATTTGATGTTTCCCTTTTTATTACAGTTGTAAGAAAATATTGAGGCTTTTCTAGGACAAACGCTGGATACTAATGCAGGTATAAATTAGCGGTTCAAAGTTCTAACTAAAAGACGTATTTTTTATCACAAACTTTTATGGCTAAAAAAGCAAAAGTTATTGTTCACCACGCGAACGTGTGACTAAGAAGCAGAAATCTGTTTTATGGAATCGCAAAAACTATGGAAAATTGAGATTGGATTATAATTTTTTATTTCCTAAAATTTAGTGTCCTAAATATAAATAACTTTTATTCAATTAATGTGTGTCATAACACATTTAATTCATACAAAAATAATAAGTATCGCACTGGTGAAAGACCACCATTCAGAATCGAAACGTTGCTTGAAATGGCTTTAATAGCTGTGTTTGGTGACCAGATCTGAATAGCCAGGCACTTCCCAACCTTCCTCTTCCCTATCTCCATCCCCTCCTCACTACCGTCAGCCTCGCAACATACCCTATTTCGGAATGCCATAGTCTCACTGGCTCTAGACGGTTGGGAGCAGTTGAGACTCTTGTGCGGTATTCATATAAAAAATAAAAAAAGTCCAGCGAAACTGTTTTCAGCGCACAACGTCATTTACATCTACATATATGAATCTTTGTAACATCCAATTGACTAACTTACCATCATGCCGTTTCCCCGCAGGGGTAGGCAGAGAGGACGGACCGCCATACAACTCTGTCTTGGCACATACTCCTTTATTCATACATACTCTTCTGTTATTCTGACTCTTGACATGGCCCAACTCAAGTATTTGATTCACTTGATCGTGCCATGTCTTCCTCGGACGTCCCCGACTTCTTCTTCCATTCACTTTCACTTTCGCATCATATATTCTTTTCACTCCTTTCCTCGTTCGTTCGCTCTACATACCCAAAACATCTAAGCGTCCGTTTCTTGATTATATTTATTACGCTTACATCAACCTTGCATTCTTTTTGGATATCCACATTTTGAGCACAGTCACACATGGTTTTACGCACATACGCCTCAAGGATCTCTCAACTTCTTTTTTTAATTCATAGTATCATGTTTTTTAAATATTGTCATTAAAAATATTCATGAAACTTGGGCGAAACGGGGTACTAATGATATAAATACTATTTTTGAAAATATTTAAAAAAAAAAAAACACACTCTTTTAGATAGGATTACAATAACCTGCAGTGACATAATTTAATAAAATCGATTGAAATTAAATAAATGTTGTTGCCTTTTTTCAATAAAAAATACCAACTTTGTCAATATACGTATTCAAAAGATATGATATATGTAGATACCTATAACTCGAAGGCAGTGTTAGGTATATAAAATTATAGGCACAATATAAGTTCTCACGTTCTTGGGGTTTCACAGCTATTTACGATTCATATTCACGTTTGCGGCAACGGAATATTATTTATGTGGGTAAATTGTTGCCGATAAAAACGGAAATCAAACAATTTGCTTGAGCACGTTCTATCGGTTTTTGATCGTAATGCAACCTGGTAATTCTGTACATAGGAAACAAAGGGATGGTTCATTCATCGAACATAGTATTTATTTTCCAAACACTTAGAAATCTGCTCCACTTCGAAATATCCATGCAAATATCGAAAAAGGGCTTAAAGCGAAACTTTGGTCAGAAATGAGTTAAATATGCAGTTTCGATTTGTTTTTTTTTACTCCATAGAATGGTCTGACTCTCGTTTGATTCTGAAGACTTTTGCGGGCCTTCAGTCATCTCAAATATATTTACTATTTGGGAGAAGGCTTGACTCAAACGACAAAAATGTGTGACATTTTAAAACTCTTTGTCACTTCAGTTAACTCAGTGAGAACATTGAGTACCTGAGTTAACTTTTTTTTACAAAATTCAACCAGGTACTGAAAACTTATGAATTTTATTGTAAAACAAAAAAAAACTTTAAAGTACTCTGGTGTGAACTTCCAAAATGGCGCTTCCGCCCTTTTGCATTATCAGGGACGATATGATAAACCGTTGCAAAACAAAAACCTTAGCATTTTTTCACTGTGAATACCGCACAAGAGTCCCAACTGCTCCCAACCGTCAAGAGCCAGTGAGACTATGGAATCCCCAATTGGGGTATGTTGTGGGGCTGAAGGTAGTGGGGAGGGAAGGAAATTGAGAAGAGGGAGGTCGGGAAGTTCCTGGCTATTCAAATCTGGTTACTAAACACAACTAAAGCCATTTCAAGCAACGTTTTGATTATGAGTGGGGTCTTTTCGTCAGGGCGATACTAAGAGTATCTACCACTCTGGATAAACAAAATTCATTCAATAATACCAAAATTAACTAGGCTATGTCTTTATGAACGAAGGTTAAATGCTTAAAATATTTTGTAATAATGCCTACTGCATGCTACATCAATTGCCGCTCTAGGGTAGCGCCAGAGGGATGCTTGTCCAAATACGAATATCAACCCTAGGGTTTCTTTCAGAGAGGATTCACTCAAGGCTTAAGGAAAGTGACATCAATATCATTGAGGCTACACTCGATACCAGGGGCCCTAGCACGAAACATCGATATAGATTTTATCGACAATTAAGTAAAGCATGTTTAGTCGACGTGAGTTGTGGTTTGTTCGTTGGCGATCTGCAGTCGGGCTCGGTAACGGTTCCAAATTACCGACATTGTCGATAGAATCTACGTCGAGGTTTCGTGCTAGGGCCCCAGATGGTCATTTGGTACACAGAAGTATATAATTAGATGAGACACTAGGCGAAAAAAGTGGCTTCACTCTGTTGAATATAATTCCATCCACTTAGAATATCACCACTTTGGTCGGGCTACAAGCATCGTCAGCGTTAGACCTAGTTAATATCAAAAGGTTTATGAGCTGTGTGTTGCGTTACTGCAAAAAACAATGCCCAAAAGTTTGATAAAGCCGAAGTAGTAACTCTCCCCGTGAAATTATAATATGTTTTGATGTTATTAGAATAACTGTTAATTAATTGAGAATAAGTTTTGTGCCTAAAATTGTAAGTTATCAAAACACAACTGTCATGGCGTTTCCACGTCTAGTACATTCGGCTAACATCGGCTTGGTTCGTGAGCACGTTTGGCTTTCGAACGCGAGTCTTCTCTCCCCATTACATACCACCCCGAGCTAAATGGAACACGGTTTCAAGTCTCCGTCTGTATAGGCCGACTACTCTATTTATGTAACTCAATCGTTGGGTACAATTCAACTGAATCTGCATGTTTACAACGTAGTAAAATATATTAAATAGTTGCTACTTGTTTATAGCTTTACAATAAATATTGAACACAACTTAAATTAACCGAGCGTTCTACAGCACGGTGGAATAATTAATATTTGCTAGACCAAGCAATAATTTCAATATAATGACAGTGAATTTCTTGGAATTCATCTTTGTGGCAACAATAAATAAGTTCCTTTTATGGTGGATTCATAACCACTTACAGAAATAGCTCCATAATAGAATACTTTATTATTATGTGGGTGTGGTGAGCGTTATAGTTAAATTACACGTATTGTTACAAGCTAAGGTAGCCTTGTGTCATGAGTTCATCATTTTAAATTGCTTCTAGAATATTCTACAGCACTAAGTATGAATGGATGAATGGGTCGCTGGAAAAGTGAGAAAATCTGAGGCGACACCATTGAAAACGCTTCGCATTTCGTAATCTGTGAGAAGAACATTAGGACAAACGCAGGTATTGTTTACGGCGACTCTTCGCTAAGGTTACGCCTTGGTGGTTCTTTGAGAATATTATGAAAATCTAAAAACATGACATGACTGTCACAGAAGAAAAACAACTGCATAAATTCTCTTTAAATTATATGGTGATTTTAAGTGGGATTTGCATAAAACAATATTATAAAATTGAATTAAGATACTAACAGGCTAGCCTAGCTATGCGAATTAAATTTGAAATTTTGCTATCCATTTATGGATGTGACTTTCTGAAGAGATGAGCTTTAAGGTTGTGTAGAAGTTTTAGTATTTCGGATGGGATGAAAAGATTTAAAGTCGATACAATTTGGGCAGGTAATAAATACATGGTGGAATTTGTGAATTTCTCCGGTTTTGAGGATGGATGATTTCTTAGTGCCTAATTGGACGTAGTTATGTAGAAAGCGTCCAGCCCACAATTTGTCAAAATCGAGTCTTACATATTTTCCAATAGATAAATACGAGATTTCTATCTGCTGAAAACATCCAAGCTCCAAATGCAATAGATTTTTGGTAATTCATTTTTTTTACTAACGAACATTGCAGATATTTAACTTAAAGTGATGTTTAAAAATATTATAAAATGTCGGGTAACATAAAAAATGCATTTTTTTTTTAATAATTACTTTGATAAATTATAAATTACTTATTCATAATAATGCTCATAAAGAAAAAAAAAACGCACAATATTCACGTGTTTGATGATATTCACTTTACAAATACCGCTTACTCATATTAATGCTTTTTTATCGTCATATTTTTAAACGTCTTTTTCTCAGTTTCTTTTTTTTTGGGGCTGGATGCTTTTTGCATAACTACGTCCAATTTATAGTTGAAATGGAAGCTTTGTAAGTTATTTGAAAATATTGAGAATATATTTTTGGAACATTTTTTTATATTTAGATTGTTAAAGTTTTGCAATAAAAATGTATCTGTGGGTTTTGGGATCTATAAAATAATTGTTTGTCATTATTAGAAAGGACTATTATTATTGTATTCGATTTTCAGTAATAAACGGAATATGCTAGTCTCTTAATAAGAGACGGAAAGGCTGATAAGGATATTGAAAGAAGGGTGAATGCAGGAAACTCCATTAATGGAGGACTGAACGCTGTTGGGGCAAATAAGAAATTGTCCAAAGAAGCGAAGCTAGCAGTCCACAATGGAGTGCTTATACCAACCCTGATGTATGGCAGTGAGGCATGGAACTGGCAGAGGAAGGATGAAAGTAGACTGAATGCTGTGGAAATGAGATCTTTGAGACGGATGTGCGGTAAAACCATGTATGACCGTATTACAAATGTGGATATCCGGAAAGAATGCAAGGCTGATGTAATGCGTAAAGGATAGGACAAAAAAAGGGACGCTATAGATGGTTTGGGGCATGTAGAGCGAATGAACGAAGAAAATTATGTGAAAAGAATATATGATGCGAAAAAGTGAATGGAAGAAGAAGTCGAGGACGCCCGAGAAAGACATGGCACGATCAAGTAAATCAAATACTTGAATCGGGTTGGTGAATTATTTGAGAATAACAGAAAGTTGTTTGGAACGATTTTTTATATTTAAATGAAGCATGTTTTGTGCCAAGACAGAGTTGTGATGGCGGGTCCGTCCTCTAATTGTTTTGTCATTTTGCGGGGGAAACGGTATTGATGGTTATTTAGTTAGTTAGTAACGGAATATGCTCTAAATAACTTTGGTGTAGTTTTCCAAAAACATCTTGCAATTGCTCTGAAGAGTAAATTAAATATCTGTAAACAGTCCATAAATTCAATGGAAAAAAATGACAAAAGTTAGGTTTACTCCCATAGCTAAGTAAACTATACTACATGGTTGAATAGCTATCATTATCCATTGAACGCACTGTGAGTTTCTGATAGTCTACATTTACCTCAGCCATAAATATTTTTTTATTTCACCGTTTTGTTTTATGATAATATTTTGAAATCACAAGACATCTGAAATCGTAAACTCAGAAGGTCAAACTACAATGAGATACGTGTTCAGAACTGTCAACAGGCAATAAATCCATTTTTTGAATTTTATTTTGACCTTTTTGGAGATCAAACGTGACAATGTTTAATTATTGTCCTTTGCAGCCAGTATTAGATATGTTCCACAAAACTATATTTAATATTTTGGTCGACCTTCGCAACAGTCATTTATTACAGATCGTTTTCAAACACAAATGAGGTTTTAAATATAAAGCAAAGCAAGAAATTGGCCTTAGTTGGTCCGTTGAGGACAGTAAAAAATGCATTAATGTTATTAATATTATAACTTATGGCGGAAACGTTTTTTCTAAGAATATAATATATATCTGCTTCACTTAATAAACTAATTGTACTTTAACAGGAAGGTATATTGATGGCCAGAAATGATTTGAATAATAATACCTGTAGATAAGTTGGAATTATTTTTCTTGATTTAATCAAGCAAGAAAAAACTGATAATTATGTAATATAATTTAGTAATCATCACGTAACGTAGGCAAAGAGGGTAGTATGCCACCTAACTCCATATTCTCGTACACTCTTTGCTTTATCTACTTAGTTAATATCAATTCAATGCATAATCTTTTGTTATACCGATTTTTTTGTACCTCAACTTTTTTCTTGGGGCATCTTCGATTTCTTCTTCCATTCACTTGCGCGTCTTATTGTCTCCTACACTTCTTCTTCTGTCAATGCGTTTTGTATGTCCAACGTATCTTTCATAATCTTTTACATTACGGTTTTTTTATTTATTTGTATATATATTTTTTTAAAGTCAATACCTCACAAGATTCTTAACTGCTCACAACTGTCTAGAGCCAATGGGACTATGACAGCCCAATCGGAGTATGTTGTGAGGTTAAAGCTAGTGGGGATCTGAAGAAGATATGGAAGAGGAAGGTTGGGACGTACCTATCTATTCAGATCTGGTCACCAAACACGGCTGAAGCCATTTGAAGCGACGTTTCGATTCTGAATGGTGGTCTTTCACCAGGACGATGCCTAGAATATCTATCACTCTACATCGACCATGAACTGTTTTTCGATCACCTCATTCTTAATATAGTCATACATGATTTTTAGACAGACACATCATTTAAACTTCATCGTCTTCTTTGCCTTTTCTTCGTTCCATGTCTCATTACCATACACCGGGGCTGTTATCTGAACTACATTGTGAACTATCATTCTAGCTTCATTTGAAAACTTTGTTTTAGAGTAGACTAACATACACGTTATATTATTATGTGCGCTCTCAAGGTAGAGGCAAAAGCAATAAACAATGATATTAGAGTTTCAATATTTTATTACTAATCGACTAGGTAGGTACCTATTTCATAGTATAATTGTTATATAAGTGTCATACAGGCTGCAATAATGTTAGGACATTAAATCCTTTTTCATTCAGTATTATTAGACTGTAACTAGGAACCCTAACCCTCAACTGGTATATATGGGTAAAAAAGATCCGGACTCAGTTTTGATCCATCATAAGTCAATAGTGGTTCGATATTTAAACTTCTCGTTCCCGGTATTCCTCAGTTGCACAGAACTAAAGCTATTTAAGCCAACACTGGTCTGGCGTCAGCGGGAATTTTCGGAGATACGAGTAAGTACGCACTCTCTCTGGTCAGATTTGACCCACGTAGGACGTAGGTATACCTAAAGAGTAGCTTTTTTCCTGGAGAAAACTTTGAAATTTGCGGAGATTAAAGAGGATCGATTTCTGCGATGGCTTGCAGAATCTGACAGTTACATGCCACAATTGTTTGTAGTAAATTTTGAAACCACTTTTAAATAAAAAAACAAATAGTGAATACCGCACAAGAGTCCCAACTGGTCCCAACCATCTGGAGCCAGTAGGGCTATGGCATCCCCAATTGGGATATGCTGTGGGGCTGAAGGCAGTGAAGAGGGAAAGGAGATGGGGAAGAGAAAGGTTAATAAGTACTAGGATATTCGGATCTGGTCAACAAACACGGCTAAAGCCATTCCAAGCAACTTTTCGATTCTGAATGGTAGTCTTTCACCAGGGCGATACTGAGAGTATCTACCACTCTGGAACGTGCCCCAAATATGCTTTATATTATTTTATATGAATAAAGTTTGAATTAACTCATACTGACTAAATAAAACGAATTTGCGCACGCCGGGATCCGAACCCGCGACCTCTGGATGACATAGTCGAGTGGTTTAGACGCTCGCCTACGCAGGCCGTCAATTTTCTTAACTACACATAGAAAATTTACAGACAAATCATTTGTAGTACGGTTCGCATTAGAATGCTTAAAATTACTACAAACACGCTTAGCTAATGACGTTACATATACACAGACAAGTTGTGGCGCTCTCAAAGTGGCAAGCAATAATCACGCTAGTTGGTGTGATCGCTGTTTAAGCCGATTGAGTACTAAGCGGTCACGCGTCGCTTGAGGTCGTTTCAACATTACAAGCAAGTATGGAACGCGGTCCGAACTTCGGATCTGTTTCGTTCATACACATATATTTTATGAATGTCTATCGTTGTCATACATGACCGATATTTGAATGATGAATTTACTGGTAACGTGAGTGTTTTGCTTGCCACATTTTGTGTTAATATTCTAAGGCTATAAGGTGCCTATATATGTAACGTCATTGCGTTTAGAGCCATTTCTGGGTGCTAAGGCTTAAGATTATAATACTGATCTGAAATTAACAGATTTCTTCATAAAACTAAAGAAGCTTGAGAGTTTTCATAGCTTATTATATCCTGTACCCAATGGGCTTATGAATAGACTGTTGCAATGTTCTGGAATGCGGTAAACCAACACAAATACTCTATTTGTACTGGCTTGAATCGAGATTTTTGTTTTACTCCGCTCTAGTTCAATGGTGAAGTTCGGCACATGAGAAATTCACGAACGGAAAAAAAGAAATTCGGTTTACGAGCGCCATAGACCTACTAAATGTGTCGCAATACGTCGTTCATACGTCGTTCAAACACTTAATTTGAACTACTTATTTTTTTTATGACCTTCATCGTTTTTTACATGGCTTGGGAAATTGAATACGAAATCTAATGCTTTTTTTATTACCTTCATCGTTTTTAATAGTATTGTTTGTTGTTGGGAATGAATTCCGCAGTAGGCAGTTGTGTGTGTTCTTATACGAAATATGTATTAAATTTTGTTAAAAATGTGTTCAAAGAAAAGGTGAATTTTGAATTTGTCTCAAAAAGGGCTGTTTATTATTGACTATCGATTTTTTTGTTATGTTCGTCCTGGAGTTGTGAAAATTCAAAATCATAATTCTTACCTTTTTTTTTTTCACACAGGCCATGTATACTCGTATGAGTTATTTCTGATAAATTTTGAATCGAGCGCAAATCGATAATTGAATGTACACAACCCGCGAAAATTCAAAATTCACCTTTTCTTTTAAACAGGCCATGTATACTCGTATGAGTTATTTCTTAAATTTTGAATCGAGCGCATATCAACACCGGAAAGGCAAAAAGGCTTAAGCTGCACTTTGATCAAAAATGATTTAAATATGCAGTTTTGATCAGCTCTTTTTTCTGCATCGAATGCTCTGACTCTCGTTTGATTCTGAATACTTTTGTGGCCCTTCAGCCATCTAAACTATAGTTTGGGAGAACGCTTGACTTAAGCGACACAAGTTTGGGACTTTTAATTTTTTTTCACTTCAGGTAACTCAGTGAGAGCATTGAGTTTAAAATCCAACCAGGTACTGAAGATTTTTGAATGTTATCGCAAAACAAACAAAAAAAAATAATGTGCTCTGGTGTAAACTTCCTGAAATGGCGCTTCAGCCCTTTTGCCTTTCCGGCGAAGATACATACATAATGTCTTATTTTTGGTCCTAACGTATCTGAAGTAAAAATTTGATTTTCGACAGTGAGAGCTTTTCATAAAGAATATTCCTATAATTAAATTTTAAAAATATACATCTTGTTTTTAAAAAATAATGGATTCGTTAAAGGAAATTGTATTTCTCTTATTCAAATATTTATGGTTGGATTCCACGAGTAAACTAAAAATCTAATCAGAAATCGACAGTTTCCGTCGTCGAGCGGTTAAGATCCTCGACTACGAATCTAGGGGTCGTGGGTTAAAATCCCAGCGGGCACAAATAAATTCTATTTATTCACATTGTGTTATTTCACAATTAATTAATTAAAAATAATATATGATAAATTTACGGCAAGCATACTTGGTTAATTTATATGTCGACCTTTTTCTGAAATATCACCTCCAAGGCGCTGGTACACACTCTCCGTACCGCCGTGGTGAAAGACCACCATTCCAAGTCGAAACGTTACTTGAAATGGGTTGAGCCGTGTTTTATGACTAGATCAGAATAGCCAGGTACTTTCCCATGTTCCTTTTCCCATCTCCTTCCCTTCCTTACTAGATTTAACCTCACAAAATACCCCGATTGAGGATGATATAGTTCCACTGGCTCCAGATGGTCGAGAGCAGTTTGGGACTCTTGGGCAGTATTCACACATAAAAAATGCAATCATACCTATCTGCATATCAGAAAACTGCTCATTGCTATCTTTGAGAAACATAATTTTATTTTAAAGAACGATTCTCATAATTTCTTCTGCAACGATTAAGACAGATGTAGTTCATCTCTCACGTTTTATCAAATTCCCTGAAGGTTTGTTACCCAAGCATTAAAGTATTTTCAAGGGATTTTTCAAATGAGCCATGTTTTTTGGTAAGCATTTTTTAAATGTATGTACATAGTACCCAAATGACAAAATTATTTTTCAGAATTGAAAATTCAGGAATTCCTTCTAAACATTCCCTGAACTGAGGGTGGCACAGATCCACCGACTCTCGTAACGAACTAACTAACTAACTAACCATCACGCCGTTGCTCTGCAGGGATAGGCAGAGAGGTCGAGCCTCCATACAACTCTGTCTTGGCACACACTCCTTTTTTCGCTCACATAATAATAAGAATATTTGTATAACTTGTATAGTGCCGTTTTTGTGAAAAATCCTTTGAGGTGATACAAATCTGTACAAATTTTAAATTCTAGTTAATATTAATTCCTAGTTTATACAAATATACAGTAACATACTTACCTGCCAGGTTACTTCTGGCAGGACACAATCACTATGTCATAATAACTTAAATTTTATCTGATTTTCACATTCATATTTTATTTTTATTTTTTGTCATCGTCTCATACATACTCTTCTGTTATTCTGACTCCAGTATTTGATTCACTTGATCGCGCCATGTCTTCCTCGGGCATCCCCGACTTCTTCTTCCATTCACTTTTGCATCACATATTCATTTCACACTCCTTTATTCGTTGTTTGATAATTTAATTCATGTTTGAAGTGAATTAAACTTTTCTTAACCTCTCTTTTCTCTTGTGTATGGTACCGTTTCCATGAAATGTCCACGTCGTCAATCACGTTTCCATTATCAAAGCTGATGGCTTCTCTCGCTCCCATGAATCAAGCAGTTTGATGTTTCCACGGCAGATAGTACGTAGCACGTAGCACGTAGCACATGTAACGTGTAAATTAAATGGTTTCCATTGTCTCGAGTGGTTTGCAGACAATCCCAAGGATGTCCAATTTTCCTCACAAGCAGAAAGCACCTTGACACATCAACCCAACTGCAGGCTCTATTCACGGTGATACAACCTGTCGCGTGGAAAGCCATTCAGGTTCCACATTGGCAGATTAATATTCAGTCAGTGAAATATCAGTTTCACACGTTCAACGTACAATTGTAACGTTTTTGACATTCAATTTACTCGTAGCACCATCGAAATTGTATGTTTTAATTATAGGACTTGCGAATGGACACATATTTAAAAAAAAAGTTTTTAGTTAATACCATGAGAACTTGGAATTATTGTAGACTGTAGTTTTGATATAAGTAGCAAAGACATCTAACGGACAACCTAACCTAACTTTACTCTTTCTCATTAATGTCGCATGTAACAGAAATAGAGCATACAAAGCAGCTTCCAGCGGCGTGTCTATAGTCTGATAATTTCATACATCTTAGAAATTGTATATCCTTTTTAAAACTGATTAACTTTTTCTCTTGCCTTAGCATTATATATGTTGTGTACTCTATTTTTTATACGCCCCTTACGCATTTTTCTATATATCTTTCAAAACGCCTTGAAATTATATTTTGTAATGTTTTTAAAATTAATAAAAAAATTAATTAAATTATTATTTTTTACTTATATTATTTTATGACGTGAAAGTGAATTAAAAAAGAAATCGGGGACGGCCGAGGAAAACATGGCACGACCAAGTGATTCAAATACTAGAGTCTGGGCATGTCAAGAGTCAGAATAACAAAAGAGTATGTGTGAGACGATGTATAAATGTGAATGATCCAAGGAGTGTGTGCCAAGACAGAGTTGTGTAAAAAACATTCCGGGTTACGAATAAACTAACAATATAAAAAAAACTCCTACTGCCATCATAATAAACGGAAAATGTTGCTTGTGCTATGATGAAGGACTTAGCCAGCAGAGGAATTGAACTTATGACGCCCGGGTGGGAATCCGACGCGTTTTTCCACTCAGCTGCCGACCAGTGATTCAATCATAATTTGCCTCGGAAAGAACCTAAAATGTACAAACTTATCTGTACAGTCGTGGGTGTCGCACACTGACGTCATTCCTTACTCTATAGTCTGTGGTGAAGATATTTTTGTATAGCGCAAAAAATACTCGTCCGCTCGTCAGTTCCTAAGCGCAGAGCAGTTTGTAAATCTGTATAAATATATTTTTTAAATGTTTGCCGGCGAACGAATCTGTAAGAACGGGCGCATGCGCGTGATAGTTGGTCTCCCGAGTTATCGCTACAAAACATTCAATTTTGTTTGAAATAGCAAAAAGTCATTCGGGAACTGATTACATACTCCATTAGTATGTCAGTTATTGTAATATTATCGACAATAAAACATTTGAAAAACCACACTTATTTTAACCGTTGTTTAAGCATTTGTCAAATATCCATTTATCATCTCGAAATGTCACCAGCAGGTGAGTGACATTGACTTTTTGTCAAATTATCAATGGCAGATAGAACAATGCAACACGTTGTTCGACGGTCAATATTGACTTTTTTTTAAACAAAGGACTGCACATTGTATCGGAACTGTCAAACATTGTTTACGACAAAATAATACAGTCAGCTATAGATCTATTGTTTGGAATATCTGTTAGATTTCACAATTCATTTATAACTAAATGGGAATATTGTTTATAATATATGTGCGATTTTGTTTAAATTATTTATTTTACTTGTGAAGTTATTATGGCCAAGTCAGTGTGGTTAACTTGTTAAAGTAGAACTCACGAGAGATTCGCATTGTATCGTTTACCGCAGCTTGATTTGTCCAACAATTATCGCAAATAGTAAGCATGTGATTATTCAAAAATCAAACTAAATTATTCGATTATGATGACCTCCATGGTCGAGTGGTAAGACGCTCGAATACGAATCGAAAGATCGCGGGTTCAAACCCGGCGTGCGCCGTAAACATTCAATTAATATGTGACATAACGCATTTTATTCATATATAAATAGTGTAAGCTTATTTGCGGCACGTTCCAGAGTGGTAGATACTCCAAGTATCGCACTGGTGAAAGACCACCATTCAGAATTGAAACGTTACTTGAAATGGCTTTAACTTTGTTTGGTGACCAGATCTGAATATCCAGGAACTTCCCAACCTTCATCTTCCTTACCTCCTTCCTCTTTCCACTATCTTCAACCTAACAACATACCCTAATTGAGGATACCATAATCCCACAGGCTCTAGACGGTTAGGAGCAGTTGGGGCTCTTGTGCGGTATTCACTATAAATTTAAATAAAAAATCGACACAATAAAAGAGTTCGATTCCGACATAATGTGCATTCTTCATTTTCTATGGGTATTTGATTTAAAACACTCTTCATTTTGATGTCATATGTCCTTTTTCGTTTTCATACAAGTCGCGTAATAAGAAGGATTATTATAGAAAAACTTAGTATTATAAAAAATATTTGACGATGACTCACCATGTTCCCCTGCTTGGGTTGACAATATTATATTATTGGTTGAACAAAGTTAAGGCGCTCGAAATTCACGTAAAAGCATGTTTTATTTAATTTTATGATGCTTTAGGAACAAATATTAAACTGTTTTACAGTCAGAGTCGAGAAAAAAACTTAATTTGCTGCATCATAAATTAAAAACAAATCCGAAAACTGGTTTATAAGTAGAAGATTTTACACTTCGACGAATTTTCCCAGGTCTGAAACTTTTTTCTCTAGACTTATAAAAAGGCTAGCTATATAAATGCCTGGTTAAAGCTTAGACCAACACGTGTTCTACTCTCAGTATTCATTTTTTAAATCTATAATATGTTCTAGGAGGTTGAATTTTCAAACTAAAAACACATGATTTTGCATTATTTTTTAATTGCTTCGCTTTAAGTAAGCCAAGAAAGACTTCAATAAAATTTTAACAGTTATTATTCTCCGCAGGGGTAGGTATGAATGATGGAACGCCATAAAACTCAGTCATGGAACACACTACTTGCTTCATTGACAGTAATACATTATTTTTTGCTGTTTCATCTTTCATGACCCAACTCGAGTATTTGATTCACTCGACCATGCAGTGTTTTCCTACATAAACGTTACCCACTTTACAACGTCACTGACTTTTTTCATCCTCACACCACTAACTTAAGATTTTCTTTGTGCGAATAAGATTTGCAGGTTAGCATATCGTCGCCGGAAAGGCTAAAAAGGCTAAAAAGGCTGAAGCGCCATTTTTGGAAGTCTACCCCAGAGCACATGTTTTACAAAAAAAATCATAATTCTTCAGTACCTGGTTGGATTTGGAAAAAAAAAATTGCAATGCTCTCACTGAGTTACCTGAAGCGACAAAAGTCACAAACTTGAGTCAAGCCTTCTCCCAAATGGTAAATATATTTTAGGTGGCTGAAGGACCACAAAAGTCTTAAGATTCAAACGAGAGTCAGAGCATTCGATGCAGAAAAAAAACTGAACAAAATTGTATATTTAACTAATTTCTGACCAAAATGTCGCTTAAGCTCTTTTGCCTTTCCAGCGACGATATACTGTTTGTCGCATGTTGTTCACGTTCACGACCCCATTTTACATAAGTAAGCCTTAAATTTAATAACCATCGTGTGAGAAAAAACTTCAAAGGTGTGCTGGTAAGATAACTAGAAATTCGCTGTCCGAAGTGACCGCTGATTGCAAACAATAATTGAGGAAACGACTTGACAAAATTACCCTCCGATAAACCAACACATTTACGAAGAGAATAGCCAACATATTGCGCGCATTGTTCACACATACAAAAAAATAGAATATTATGAATAAGTTACTAGTCACCACGAAAATAAACAAAAAAGCATTCAGCGTTGAGCGTGTTTGTAAATAAAACAATAAAGCCATAAAAACAGAGGTATTCTAATTGGTATATAACGTGTCAGCAGAAAAGCTATGTCCTTGTTCATATGTCAAAAGAGTAACTCATTATTATAAAATTGTAGATAGACTACTATAGATTAAATAAGGTACTTATTACTTGGACTTGCTAATCTATATTCAATGTCATATTTAGTTCGCCCTACTCTTGATTTGTATTGTTACTCGAGCTTTGAAAAAAATCTCCCGCTTCTAGATACAACAAAACCCACGACTCTATTTAAAAACTGAAAATCCGTCTGATAGTTTCGACCGGTTAGTGGCTGAGTGGATAAACACGGCGAATTCCCACCCGGGCGTCGTGAGTTCAATTCTGGGTGCGCAAGGAAGAACAGAAGAAGTTTTGAGTTAAGTTTAGTATGAAGAATTGTTCCTTAGAATCTAAGGAACAGGACCTTAAGTGCTTTAAAGAATTAGTGTTACGTACCCATTCAATTCCTGTGATCAGAAACGTACTCAATTTGTAGGTACCTACTCAATTAACACTTCTCGCATAAGAAAGACTCGTCCTTGAACTGAACATGCCGGCTGTGGAATGTGTCCAAATTCAGGATTTCTCTGGAAGAAGACGTCGGGGACGCCCGAGGAAGGCATGGCACGATCAAGTGAATCAAACACTTGAATCGGGCCATGTGAAGAATCAGAATAACAGAAGAGTATTTATGAGACGATGTATGTATATGTTGAATGAAGCAAGGAGTGGGTGCCAAGACACAGTTGTATAGCGGTCCGTTATCTCTGCCTACCACTGCGGAGAAACGGCGTGATAGTTAGTTAGTTAGGATTTCTCCATCTTCGAAATTCCATGGTCACTACATTCTGTCGTTTAGGAGACCCTCCGCACAGTAACCCCAACTATGACATTACAAAGTTTTCTTGTAGGGTTGTGAGAAGATCATCCGTCTTACTTACTAGATTTTTACGCGTCGGTTCAGCGTTGGTTTAGTAACACCGGACGTAGGCCATTACATTAGACGCACAAGCCGTGGTTATAAGGCAAGTCTATCGCTATTCCGACCTTACACCACGCGTAACATTTACACCTCGTTTATAAGGGGGGACATGTTTAAAAATAAAGGAAAACATATATGTAAGTGATAGTTGTGATGAGATGGTTTGGGTTTGGGCATGTAGAGCGAACGTTCGTAGAAAGGAGTGTAAAGAAAAGAAGGTATATGACGCAAACGTGAATGGTAAAAGAAGTTGGGGACGCCCGAGGAAAGACTCAGCGCAATCGATGAATTAAATACTTGAGTCGGGTCATGTGAAGAGTCAGAAAAACAGAAGAGTATGTGTGAGACGATGTATTAATGTTAATCAAGTTAGAAGGGTGTTCCAAGCATAGACATAATTCATCTAAGGTTTCAAGACAGAGTTTTATGGCGGTCCGTCCTCTCTGCCTACCTTTGTAGCATTACGGCTAATGGTTAGTTAGTACGTAGGAAAAAAAATATCGGTAAACTGAGGTTAATAAAACATAATTAACTTCAAGGTTTAATAAATAACCAGTGAAAATTAAAAGGCTCTGGTTGAGTGTTCGTTTATAAAACCTTGATTATACACGATTGCAAGTTCAAAAAAACCCTCAACTCAATCTTTTTATTTATTTTTTACAGTGAATACCGTACTAGAGTCTCAACTGCTCCTAACCAGACGGTTCTAGACCAGTGAGACTATGCCTTCCCCAATTAGTGTATATTGTGAGGCTGAACGGAGAACATAAAGAGATGGGGAAGAGACAAGTTGGGAAGCACCTGACTATTCATATCTGGTCACCAAACACGACAAGAGCCTCATCAAGCAACGTTTCGATTTTGAATGGTGGTCTTTCACCAAGGCGGTACTATGAGTATCTACAACTCTATCTATCTTTCTACCTCTATATTTACCTTTCGCCAGGATTTAAAAAATATCTCAGAAGGTATGCAAAAGCAGTGCAATGCAATACATTCCATAATTGAAAAATACTAACATCACAGTAATACACATAAAATAAAATAAAAGTTATAATAAATACAAATACACAATAATAAAAAAAAACAAATACAAAAATTGTTAATGGAGGATATTAAACTGTCCATCGATTTAAATCTACATATTAAAATAAATACATCAAAGAAGGGGAGTTCATCCAGGCAGTATTTATCTTGATGAGGCCAATATCTTTACTCCAAAAATACAAATACACAATTCTTTTAATGGAGAATTCAGGGGTTTAATTAACTAATTCGTTATTTTAGAATGGTAGATACTCTTAAGTATCGCCCTGGTGAAAAACCACCATTCAGAATTGAAACGTTGCTTGAAAAAGTTTTAGCCTTGTTTGGTGACCAGATCTGAATAGCCAGGTACTTCCCAACCTTCTCCTTCCTCGTCTCCTTCCTCCCCCTACTACCTTCAGCCTCACAACATACCCCAATTGGGGATGCCATAGTCTCACTGGCTCTAGACGGTTGGGAGCAGTTGAGACTCTTGTGCGGTATTCATATTAAAAAAAAATACACAATAATAAAGAAAAAACATAAATTCGTTAGAAAAAAAAACAAATGGAAAAATTGTTAACGGAGGATATTAGGTCTCATGCTTGAAGTAACAATATATGGAGGGATATCTAATTTGTTTTACCCAACCTATCCGAAATTGTAATAAATCACTTTTTCCGAGTTTTTACATCGTACACCATGAGAGAGAAAGAGACAACAAATTTCTTGGGCCGCTTCTATATACTGTCGCAATGATCTTAAGCTGGCTTTCTTCGCTGGTTAACGGCGGGACTCCACCCACATTTTTTATTATGCCACTAAACTTGACACAACTAAACGGTTTTTTAGGTTAGATGCTTTATTTTAATATTAATTTTAATAATTTTTTCTTGATAAAAATACAGTGAAAAAGTGGCTATACGAATACACAAAAACATTATGTCGATATGTGATATGAATGGATGTATAAATACCGTAGCCTTAGTCTTAGCCACGCCCAGGTGCGCCGAGTCATGTTAAAATCATCAAAAACAAGTCCAAAACTGACTTCACTGCCTTGGCTTGGGCTACCTCTAGTATACTCTAGGGTCTCATGTCTACAGAAGGCTGTCAAGAGGGAGTCCATTCTGGAAGCATTAAGATTGATGGGGCAATATCAATGGCAATATCTTACTCCAAAGAGCTTCTTTATTAGAATTCGGGGATATTAATTAACTAATTCGTTATTTTATAAATAACGCGTGTTTGATTGATTTGGTGGGGCCTTGATGACTAACCTTATGATTTGTCAAGTTTAATTAGCACGCCCGAGAAAGACATGGCACGATCAAGTTAAGAAAACTTAGGGAAATTAATGACTTGGTGAAATTTTGCTGTTTTGATTTTTTCAAAAGAGTATTTTTAATTGATTTTTAAAAATTATTTCTTAATATTTTTTTAATAGTACATACATTTTATATTAATTTTATTTTATATTAGTTATTAATTTTTTCGTTTTTCATTTATCACTTTATTTTTTTTTATGACGCGAAAGGGAATGGAAGAAGAAATCGGGGACGCCCGAGGAAAACATGGCAAGTGTATCAAATACTAGAGTCGGGCCATGTGAAGGAGTAAGAATAACAAAAAAGTATGTATGAGACGAGATATGAATGTGAATGAGGACGGGAGTGTGTGCCAAGGCAGTTGTATGGCGGTCTATCCTCTCCGTCTACCCCTGGGGCGAAGAGGCGTGAAGGTAAGGTAGTTTAGTATAAAGAAGCAAACATAGTAAAAAAGAAAAAATAAATAAAAAAATAGAAAAATATTGTGAATTAAAAAGAATGTAATTATGACAAAAAAAATGTATATATAATACTTATGTATAATGTAAATATTACAAGAAATCTATAATTTATCAACCACTTACTTTAGTCAAGTATCATCCGGGGTATTTTTGATAATTTTATTTAATTTCATGTTTTAAATATTACATATCACAGCTAACAAATAAGTTTATTTAAGTAATATTATTATCAATTCATTTTTATAAATGGCATTTACATATTAACAAATTTTGAAAAAATATATTATTTTAACACATCTGTTAGTCAATAAAAAAATATATCATGTATGTGTTGGACACACTTATTTTTTAAAGTGAATACCCCACAAGAGTTCCAACTGGTCCCAACCGTCTGAAGCCAGTGGGACTATAGCATCTCCAATCGGGATATATTGTGCAGCTGAAGGTAGTTTAGAGGGAAGAGGAAGGTTGAAAAGTACCTGGCTATTCAGATCTGGTCACTAAACAGGGCTAAAACCATTACATGCAACGTTTCTATTCTGAATGGTGGTCTTTTACCAGGGCCATATTATCTAGAGCAGTGCTCCGCAACCGGTGTGCTGTGGCACACTGGTGTGCCGTGAGTCGGATACAGGTGTGCCGCGGTTAAATTCAATGTATTTGACATTTTACGATTTTTCATTACGTATTTAATACACAATGACAAATTAATATGGTTTATTTTTCAAAATTTAGTGTTGAATAATTATTATAACTAAATATTTTTTCAATGGTCCCCCAGCGCCTGGTGCCAACTGTTGAAAACTGCGCAGTGTGCTTTATACACACCATGGCCGCACCAAATTAGTCATAGACAAAGAAAAATAACCCTTATTTGCACGCGTTACCCTCAAATATCCTCGCAGTTCCGACGAAGCAATCTTAACACTACTTCCATTTTTATTGACATATTCATGTGAGGAAAGTTTTTCAACTCTTGCATTCATTAAAAAATGATAAGGGGTCGTGCTTAAAAGGTCTTGACCAAGAGCTTCGGGTTGCGCTGTCAAAAGTTTAGCCGAATATTAAACTTCTGTGTTCATTGAAACAAGCGCAGGTATCACATCGATTAATTATTAGTTTATAATAATAATTAAGATTGCGTAAAAATAAATATGTTACAGTTTTATGTATGTATACTTTTCAAATAAAAAACAAAAAATTATTGTGAAATTTTTGTGTATCATTTTAATACCTATATATTTTCGCTTTTGGTGTGCCGCGGAATTCTAGGAAGGATTTTGGTGTGTCGTAGGTGAGAAAAGGTTGCGGAGCACTGATATAGAGAGTATCTACCACTCTAGAACGTGCCGCAAATACCCTATGTATTATTTTATTTCGATTAAATATGAAATAACACATATTAATCGAATGAAATCCATTTATTTTTACCACTCGATCACGGAAGAAAATAATTGTGATGTAATGATATCCTTCATATTTTCGGTTCAAGCAAATTTGAATCAGGGTTGAATGATATTAATTAGGTACCCTAGGGTCATCCTATTTATTTTCAACATGAGTGAAACATGACCACAGTTTAATATTATGTTTAAATAGTGGTGTTAATACCAACTTACTGTATTTTTTTCTTTTTACAGCAAGGAACTTCAAAAATCGTTTACACCCAAATCAGTCAGAAAACAAAGTAATTTTGTAATTACTGCACTTATAAGTCATAACTGTGATTCATTCAAAAACCTGCGTTTAACTAGTGACTCGTCAGCGATTTTTCCATTAATTTCTGAAGAGTGGAAAAGGTAATAATTAATTTTTATGGGCGTGTTTACAACACGAACTGATGCCATCTGAGAACAATTCATTGAGTGTGAGTTGTCAATGAAATAATACAGAAAATAAAACTCATTTTTCTATTTCATGACTTTCGTGAATCACTGAAATGTAAAAACAATCTATATAATAAAATTAATGATGGAAAAATATGATATTATATTGTTTCAATATGCAATTTGTTATGAATTGATTAGTTATAACGACATCTCATCTACGAGCTTAATTAAATCTGTGTTTCAAAGGCTATTCTTCTTCTATCCATGAATGAGTAATCAATTCAATTAATTAACTAAGATCGATGACGGGGCGATTCTACAATAGGTAGGTCTTAAGTAAGAAGGTGCGCTAGTCGAGAATACCTTAGTTGGAACACCTACCTCTGTGTATAAGCTAATTCGAGATGATTTGCATAATAATAATAATATTTGGATGATTTTTATAGCGCCGTTTTAGTGAAAAATCACCTCAAGGGCGCTGTACAGATCTTATTTTCTGTTATTACATATTAATTCTTAGTTTAAATAAGAAAATATACAGGAACATTTACCTGACAGGTCCCATCAGATAGACCTACTTATTTACTTAAAATTATAATTATGTGTTTTTTTCGATTTGAGAATTCATGGGAGCGAAATTAAAAAATAGACTTTCTGAATTTGTCGTACAGTATAGGATTTGGTTAAAATTTGTATATCTAAAGGTGATTCGTCGAGAGACAGATTATGTTGAGATTATTTAATGAATTTAAGGATATGAGAGTCTGAAAAGGTAAATTTCCAGTTTGGACCGAAATTCTGTCGGATAAGCTAAATAGTACGTTATGAACTCATACACAGCATATATGACAAGCGTAAATTATTATATCGTTAATTCGAGGGAAGATGTCCAGTCGGTCATCCCGGAAAGAACTAGGGAACACTTAAAGCTGTGAGAGAAGATAGATTATATATTAATTGATCTAGAGCATCTAAAGCTATGTAAGTTCGAGACGCCAAAACCCACCGCTCTAGATGGTTTGTTGCTTCAGAAAAACAACTACATGTTTTATAGTTGCAGTTTTTTGGTGTAGGTAGTAAAATATTTAAAAAAATATGGTTAGATTAAAATGAGGACTAAAACCCAACAAATAACAAAAAACAGACCACTCTCATAGCCGTGGTTTCAATAGAGTTAATTATTTCACCTGGTGGAAGGCTGGATAATATGTAATAGACTGAAAAAAGCCAAAGGAAAATAGACAAGAGTTATAATGTTACAGATGTAGGCTCTCTGACACGTTAGCATTGATTATTACTATTCCCATTTACCATCGGTCGGATTTTGCTGTTATGCTGTGTCCGCTGTGGTCCATCATGACATCCCCACCATGATACTGGCGTATGCCTTGTTTGGGAGGCCGTAATATTTAACATTTTTAAAATCTAAATATTATTTAATAATTTTGTTAAAAATCAAATGAAATAAGTAATTGAAATTGGAAATAACCCAAAAGAATTAATGCTTACGTTTTTTCAAATATTTAAATAGCACCCTTGAGGTGATTTTCCCACAAAAACGGCGCTATAAAAGTTATCCATTTATAATTATTATTATCAATGATCTTAAACATAAATACGAAACAGAGAAAAAGACAGAAAATAAAAAGACAATGGTCACAACCGAGACTTGAACTCGGATTCTCTACTCTATCCAGGAGCAACGCACTAATTGGGACCTTACTAAAAATGACATTTTAATCGATCTCATATTTTCATTGATAATTATGAATATGATGTTTGATTTCTTCCAGCCATCTTTGTAATGCATAATACATAATAATAATAATATTAATAATTTTCAATAAAAATATGAGATCGGTTTAAATGCCACTTTCTAATAAGGTCCCAATGGCCGAATTAGTTAAGGCGTTACTCCCGGATAGAGTAGAGGATCCGAGTTCGAATCTCGGTTGTGACCACTGTCTTTTCATTTTCTCACTTTTTCTGTTTCATATTTTCGTTTTAGATTATTGATATTATTTAAATATTTGAAATAAATAAATTAAAAACGGGTGCTAGAGATTGTAGAAAACTTACCTGCGATGTGTGGCAAGTAAAGTAATTGAGTGAAGTAGTCAGTAGTTATCTTAATTCTGAAGTTTTAGAAGGTTACCACCTCACTCTGTTGCATTACTTAAAGGTCCTAAACACGATTTTACCGAAACCCTAGACGTGAACGCGGGAGCAGCACCACTAAGGCGTGTCTTCAAACATAGCCTAGTACGTGATTTGTCACTTCGCTCATGCACGATTGCTTTTTAAGGTCTTTTAAAACTGTTTTTGTACTTATTTGTGCAATATATCATGTGTCATATTGTTATTCTGCCCTCGAAACGACAATATTCAGTCATTCATAAAATTGACTATAGCAACAAAATAAAAATTGGAACAAATACTTCACACACATTTGTTTAATTTATTTAAAACCTCTCGTAAAACATAATTAAAATTTTAATCGTCAGACTTAAATTGTGGTTATGCAATTTAGATTGATGAAATTAATAACAAGAAGATTAGGTTATGGCAACTCACCAACCGCACAACTTATTTTGATGCAGAAGCTTAGCGCGCAGATTGACTTATTTTAAGTATTTAATCTCAATTTATTTGTCAACCTCTTTTCCCAAATCAACTCTTTCCTCGATGGCTTTGCATTCTTCTGTTAACTTTGAGTACGAATAGATAAAATGAGCCGTATTTTATCACTTGGGTCTCAGAAGCCTCGTTAAAAGAGATATCGTTGTCGGAAAGGCAAAAGGGCTGAAGTGCCATTTTAGGAAGTTTACGAGTACACCAGAGAAGTTTTTTTTTTAATTTTACAATAAAATTCACAAGTCTTTGGTACCTGGTTGGATTTTTGAAAAATAAAGTTAACTTGGCTAATTCAATGCTTACCTGAAGCGACAAAAAGCTAAAAAAGTCCTCAAACTTGTGTCGCTTGTGTCGAGCCTTCTCCCAAATGGTAAATACATTTTAGATGACTGAAGGGCCACAAAAGACTTCAGAATCAAACGAGAGTCAAAAGATTCGATGCAGAAAAAAAAACTGATTAAAACTGCACATTTAACTCCTTTACGCCCTTTTGCCTTTCCAGCGACGATATTGTTGAAAAATTGAAATCAAAAGATCTTCTCTAACTGGGCAATTATTACATCATTTATCAACAGGGGTAGACAGAGAAGATGGACCACCGTTCTGTCTTGGCACACACTCCTTGCTTTCTTTACATTCATACATCGTCTCATACATACACTTCTGTTATACTGACTCTTGACATGGCACGACTCGAGTATTTGATTCGTATCACATCTTCCTGGGTCATCATGGTATATTCTTCGATTTGCTTGAGCGTCACATGTTTTCTTGACACTTCTTTCTCCGTCCACGTGATCTATGTATCCGAAATACCTAACTGACTCCTTCTTGATGATAGTCCCAACTGCTCCAAACCGTCTAGAGCCGGTGAGACTATGGCATCCCCGATTGGGGTATGTTGTAAGGCTGAAGGTAGCGGAGAGGGGAAGAAAATGGGGAAGAAGAATTCAGATCTAATCACCAAACACGGCTAAAGCCATTTCAAGCAACGTTTCAAATCTGAACGGCTGTCTTTCACCAGGGCGATACTAGTACCTACCACTCTGGAACGTACCGCAAAAATAGTATTTATTATTTTATATGATTTAAATTATTATACAGTTATGACTCATGACACATATTTATTAAATAAAATTGATTTGCGCACGCCGGGTGAAAACCCTCGACCTTTGGATTCGTAGTCGAGCGTCTTACCACTCGACCGCGGAGGCCGACGTAATTTATGATTTAAAACAAGTCATTTCTTATGAATTTTTCATCTGGTTACCTCCCTTTTTATTACATTCACGATAAACGACAAAGAGGGTGAGGTTAAAATTGAATATTTCCTATTCACCATTGAAACATATTTTAGGAATTTAATACGTATCTGCACACAGTACAACAATGAAAATTTCATATCATCTATCATAAAGAAGCGCCATTCACCATGAATCGCAGCCAAAATCTTGGCCATTGAAAAAATGAATAATAATTTGCAGAACGTAACCGCAATTTCGTTACAATGGTTCAGAACAAATTATCAATTGCCTTAATCGGGCACAAACGAGTGAAGTTTTTGTTTTCATGGCACATGGTAAACTTGACCTGCATGCGGCGTTCCGGCTGACAGATTTCGCTGTTAACATCGTTATTATTGTATAATAAATTGATTCGAATAATTCTACGGTGTCGGATCGTGCCTACGTTATTATAACGTAATAAAATAATCGCTGAAAATTGTTTTAGTCACCTGGGAAGATTAGGGAAAAGCGAACAAATTGTGGGTAGTTTTGAGTTCAGAGAAAGACGTAGAATCAGAACAAATAATATGTAATAATTATATATTATTAATATGATGAAAGTATTATAAAAGTAAATGCATCTCGCTTAGGTCTCGGCACTCAAAAAATTGCGTTAAACGTCACTTTGTAGCATTCTAATACAAGCAATACTACAAATGATTTATGGGTTATTTTTCTATGGGTAGTTAGGTAAATGTCTAAGGTTTCCAGTGAATGTAATTTTTAACTCATATGTTTTAAATTCTATGAAAAACAAACTAAAATGTCAGTAGAAGGTTCAGTTTGAAAACCAGCGAAGGCATTTTTGAACGTTTTACCTAAAATTCCACTATGCATTTCATAAAGAATTTAAAAAAATACTGTTTAAGAATTGTATTCACTGGAAACCATAAACATTTTTTTAACTGACCGTACATAATAAACAGATAAATCACTTGTAGGACAACTTGTATAAGAAAGCCAAAATGTGTGTATCTTGGGTACTGACCCTTAAATTGACATATCGGATATTTCCACAGTGAAAAAAAAAACTGGGAAAATTTCAAGAGACAAAGCTCACCATTGAAGCGTTTTTGTTGTTTCGGCACTCAGATTTTGTACTTTAATACTCGTGGTTGGGTCACGTTTTTTGACTGCGCGAGCGGTGTAGAGAACAAAAAAAATCACCCTTTGTATGATCATCGACTCAATTCTTAAGAGTCATCACTCAAACATTTAAAGCAATCTACTATCGCATATTTTATTATGTACGCCCTTATGGGCTTTTAAATAACTGCGTAATAGATAATATAAAATGATTTTGACACCGAAATAAAACGAAGTAAATAATTAGTACACAAAAACATAAATAAGTTACTAAAGATATTACAATAGAATAATTATCATTACTATTTTTGAAAGAGGTATGCTATCATAGGTTTCTTGTAACTAGATTCAGTGCAGTTGAATACATCTACTATTTCTGCAAGGGAATTACCAACGGCACGCAATCTAGGTACAAGCAAGTATCTAAATGACTCAGTCCTGATATTATTGTTACACTAAAAAATAATTTTAGGTCGAGTAGTTCTGTTAGGTACATGGAAGCTAATGATGGTAAAATTTGATGATGAAATTTAAGATGCAATAGAACACTACTATTCTATGCACTTACTAAAAAATGCGTGGCGTTGAAAGGAGAACTTTCAACACAGTCGGAAGATTAACTCTCCAATTCATAAACAATATTCACACACATGATGTTATTATATAAAATGACTTACCGCAGCCAATTGTGAGACTTCATTGACATCTGATTCAAAGTTCCACTGCGCTGCAACATTGTTGGTACATTCCTCTGAAGATTGGGCGTCGATCTCGGCCAGGAATCTTCTGACTCCCGCAGACTCCCTGGCGTAGAATGCATCCCCTCTTCCGTTATTATTCCTAAATCCATTTCTGTTCCTTTCCAAGTCATCGGCATCTGGATTCCTCCCGTTAAAGTCATCGTTTCTAAACGTTGAGCTTCCGTCATTTCTTGAATTGAAATTCCTGTCGCCGTAGTTTCTATTCCTGTCATTTCTATTTGTTAGATCCGGGTTTCTGTCGTACTCTCTATCTTGGGAAAGCCCTCTGTTTGTGATATCAGGGTTGATTCCTGGCTGATTGTAATACCTGTCTCTCGGATCTGTTTCATATCCTGGTCTTGGAATCGTTGGGTTGTACCTGGCGGTGGACGATGAATAACCGTCTGGTCTACCAGTAGTTGAATACAGTTGGCCATTAAACTGGCTCACTGGGTTAACGTATGGACGAGCCGTGGATGGGCCATACTGATTGTAGTAAGGATCTCCTGGTCTAGGGGAGCTTGATACTTGCGGTAGAGGAGGTAAATCCAATTGCGCAGAAACGATTGTAAAGAGAAGCAAACTGTTTATCAAAAAGACAGAAGATAGTTTACCGGCTGTCCAAGTAACTGGGTGCTTCCTTTCATTGATACACGCCATTTTAATGTCCAAGTGTTTATGAACGATTGATTTGAAACTTTCTATAAAATGGTCCTTTTCACAGTGGTCTGAATCATAACATAATGTTTATACGAATTAGCACTTTTGCCTGAAAATTTCCCGGTAAACAATGTTTAAAATGTGTATCATGTGTTTAAATTAAAAACTGTGACTACACTTATTAACAAAATTAATCCGTGTACAAATAAAAACAATGATTCGGCAATGGAAAATTATTTGTTTTCTAGACTTCCTGTGCCGTTGTTTTTTAACAAAGCCATGAGTGCTTAAGTATTGTTTTTAATATGTTTAATTTAGATTTTTATCAGAGGCTAAACGCTGCCTTTGAATAATTTTGCTTTAACAACATGTGCAGTTGTTGTTGAATTATGAATAGTGTACGGTTTTTAGTAGATATTAAAAAATTTTAAAACTATTTAAAATACCTAGATAATGATTGTTTGTAACACAAACTTTAGAATTTAACAAAAATAAAATTTATGCTAACTAGTGTTCTTTATTGATTTTAGTTAAGTTGATTTTGTATAAATATTATCAAAGTTAGTTTTCAGAGTTGATTTTTTTAAAAATACAATTCAAATGAATTAAATTTAATATTGTTTAGTTCTGCTAGTTTTAGTTTTTGTTGTTAGTGACAGCTGTTTCGGCGTTTACGGCCATTATACAGCTGTTCAATAATAACATCAAACTCAAAATCAAACTGTTTAATGAAATTAAAAAAAACAACCACTCTACAAATTTAATACAAAAACTATAAATAAGTTGAATTCACGCGAACTAAACTAAAATAATGTCTAAATCATTTAATTTTACTCAAAACGAGTTAGAACTTTTTTTTACGTTTTGTTGATTTTTAAGGATTGAGGTTTTTTTTAAGCACTTGGGGAATAATTTACCAAGAAATCAATTTTTTTATTCGATTATTTAATTTTTTTTTAAATTTAAAATAAAAAAAGATACCCAATCAACAACACTAACAAATATTTCTTTGAATTTAATCTCTGATGTTGCAATGTACCAACCGTTAACATTAATAATAATAAAATATCAATTTAAAAATAAAAAAAAACACGATATAATAAAACTAATCAAATCCCATGATATCACAAAATATTACAAAAATAACGTTCACAATATTTATGTTATCCTTTTACTATAACCTACTTTTAGTGTTTTTGCGTCTTATCACTGGTGCTAGCGATGGGTGCTGAAACGCTCTTATCAAAGTGGCCCAGTGGCACGCTAATTGCTCGCTAACCAGCGGTTACCGGCTCGACTCCCGGCGAGTTATCACTCTGCAACAGTCGCGACAAGACTGAAGAACGTTTGGCGAGCCGTCGGCAGGTAGACAGGTAGACAGGTAGACACACGGTTGTCGAGTGCTTTGCGTAGTGCTGAGAGATAACTGCTTGTCGTAGATAGTATCTGCAAAGTATTCATCCACCTGTCATGCAAGTTAGGGTGGGCACTAAAAATACACAAGTTGCTGTCGGGATATCGTTCTTTCTGGGCCCTCAAAAGTTGCATATCGTCGCTGGAAAGGCAAAAGGGCTTAAGCGACACTTTGGTTAAAAATGAGCTAAATGTACATTGTTGATCGGGTTTTTTCTTCTCCGTCGAATGCTCTGACTCTTGTTTGATTCTAAAGACTTTTGTGGCCCTTCAGCCATCTAAAATATATTTAAACTTTGACATGAAGCACTCACTTTGTGGTAATACATAATTAAATTTTAAATAAAAGTAACTTTGTTTTGACACCGCTTTTATTAGATACATATACCAACCGGTTTCGGCTCTAACCTGAACCTTCTTCAGGTTTGAACAAATATGTATTAAATTAAAACCGAATTATAATTCTTGGGGAAAAAAGAAAATGGGCTCATCAACTTAGGTGGGGGTTAAGTGCGGGAGAGGTGGTAGGAGTGGGGATAGGGGGGTGGAAGGGAACAAATTTAAAATTGGGCTGATGGATAAATCTAGTTGCTCGTTCAGTAAGTTATTTTTATTTATTTTTAGGGATTTTTTTTTATCAAGGGGATCTAAATTATTTAGGCGTAGACCTATCCCATTTCTATGGAATACATTTATTCCAGAAGATTTGTGAAAATGTGATCCGTATCAATTAGATGCAAAGCGAATTCAGAGCAACCCACTCCATTCAGGCACTTCAGATGTTCAGTCACCCTTGTATTGTCATTTCTTGCAGTTTTACCCACATAGAATGCTGGACAATTGTTACATCGAAGTTTATAAATACCTGAATGGCAAAGAAGATAACCTAAGCCATTTCAGGTATTTATAAATTCATATTTTTATGTGAGTACGGCAGGGTATATATCTTTATATTTTAAATAATATTATATTGTCGGTAAATAATTATTGAACTTTAGGTAATCAAACGTATTTTTAATTTTTCGCCTCAGGTAGAATACCTAAAGCAAGAGTATGGAATTTTTAGTTTTTTATTCATTTATTATTTAAATACTAAACTTTTGCGACCCTTTACGTATACAAATTCGCCAAAAACTTTGACGGCCCAGCCTAGTGTAGTCAGGTATATTAGGTTTAACATATAAAATTGTTGAGTAGTTGGGGATTATGGTCCTGCCGCTGGGAGCTCTGTTGTAACGTTTCTTTCTGATACGTGCGTCGTTGTGAGAAAGAGGGAGAGGTTACAACAGAGCTGTTAACGGTATACCTTTTTATTGTAGGTGGACAGTGGATTATTTTAATATTAAAATGCAAGGAAAGAGGTTGCTATTGGAGATGATGGGTTCAGGTTTGTGTTTCAAGTAAAATAGTTCTGATGTAGGAGGATGGTAATATAAGTAAAGTGTGCGTAGGTAAATCAGGATTTCGCAGGTGTATTAAATTGAGTGCGACAAATTTATATAAGATAATCACTTTAATTAATTGTGAAAAAAAAAAAAACCTGGTAAGAATATTTTTTTATGTGAATACCGCACAAGATTCCCAACTGATGTCAACCGTCTAGAGCCAGTGGAACTATGGCATCCCCAATGGAGTATTCTGTAAGGCTGAAGGTAGTGGGAAGGAGAAGGATTTGGGGAAGAGGGAGGTGGAAAGTAACTGGTTATTTAGATCTGGTCACCAAAAGACGGCTAAAGCCATTTCAAGCTAATCATCGATTCTGAATAATAGTATTTTAATCAAGCGAAACTGAGAGTATCCACCACTCTGGGATGTTTCGCCAGATATACTCTTTATTATTTTATCTAAAGAATATGTGAAAAAACACAAAATAACAAAAAATATATATTTAATTTATTCATAGATTGTATAACGTTTAAAATGTACACTTTATTTTTAAACGTATAGACGTCTTCACTTGCGTAGTGGTATATATATTTGATTTTATGTCAAGAGGTTCTGAGTTCGATTCTCGTCCTAGCGCAAAAATGCATTCATAACGTACGATGTTTCAAACTGTATTATCATATTATAGAATATGTTAACACTCATGAATTTAATTTTACTGATCGCCCAACCCTTTCCAGTTGATCAGTTTGTTTTTGTTTATTAAAATTTAGCACTATTTGGTCTAAATATAATGTATACTGATTGTCATAAAATATTTATAGTTCTTTTGTTACTTTTCTATTTGCACTGTTTGCATTTTTAGAATCTTTAACTTATAATACTTGAATATTAATGTTTTAAGTACCAACATATTAAACTGTCCTCAATCTAATTTCCTTTTCATTGATTTGACAAATATGTTTATAAGAATTCATACGTTTCATCTAAATTTTTATACCCTTAGCTTTTGGTAAATTGTTTATTTTAATCTGTTGTACCGTTATACCCATATCTGAACCTTTTTCTCGCATGATTTATGAAAACGATCATAATTTTAGTTGATATTAATTTGTATACATATTATTTTCTCCTTGTTAGTTAGTCTTATTAACATAATTAAGAATGAAGCGCACTTGAGGTGAAATATCACAAAACTGCGCTATATAAGTTCACTGTTCTTATTATTATTATAGAATGTTAAATTTCTTTTATTTATGTCACTTTATTTTCTACTCGATTTCAAAATATATAAATACTTATCTACCTGCAAGGCCTTTGGAAAACATTTTTCGTAAAACGTGTGATTTAAAAAAAAAATCCGGAGGCTCTGCTAACTTGGGAAAATTATATCAGTAGTATCTTTACGATAGTTTTCAAACCATGCTTATAAGGTTCAATCTTTCTCATAAGCGAATATTAAAAAAAAATCAACGTCTTTATATGTTTTCCTTGCGTCGGGAATCAATCTGCGACTTCCCAACGGGTTTAAATACTTGCACAAATAATACGTGCATTCAAAAAGGAGTTGGAGGGTCGTGTAGAGTTTATTTTATTAAGTAGGTACCTGGACACATTGAAAAAAATATATTAATAAAAAAAATATATATATTTTTTAAGGAAAGATAAATATTCCCAGGTTATGAATAACCTGGTGATATTTGAAAAACCCCTACTGCCATCATAATAAGCGGAAAATGTTGCTTGTGCAATGGACGGAGAACTTAGCCAACAGAGGAACTGAATCCACTATACCCGGATGGGAATCCGGCGCGTATGTCCACTCAGCTACTAATCGTTCGATTAATTTTAACTAATTCACAAAGCATCGTCAAGGGCGATAATTCTTTAAAAATATTTAAAAAAAACCCACAAAGATTATATTAATACATTTCAATCTTTTCGTGAAATTAAGATTATGATGTAAATCATTTATAACCATCTTCAAAATTTTGATAATCCAAAAAATAGTGCCGTATTAGCTAATTCTTAGCTTAATATTAATTCAACTCGTCCTTAAAACCACGTCTTAACCTTACTCGAAAAAATGTCATTTAATTTTTACCTTCGAAGAAAGATAGGCTTAACGTTAAATGTTTTCCAGAAACTAGTAAATGTGTACATAATTTTTGTTAATAATTTTTTAAAACTAACAATGATGTAAACACTATGCGACTGTCGGCTGCCTTGCTGTAGGTTAAATAATTATGAAAATTACCCAACTACAGTGTGTTTAGGCAAAACAGCTACATACTAGAAGGTTAGTTAGTTAAGCGATCGAGCTTTAACAGTCCTGCAAAGCTAGGGAACTAAGTTTGTAAGAAGAGTAGAAGGAATTTAAGGATATTGTTAATATTACGACCCGATGACGTTAAGCGCAATTAGGTTCGATGAGTACAATACTGTTTATATAGTTTATTTGCACCGGCACTTGTTTAGTGTTGTTCTTAGATGAATTAAATAATGTAGATACGTTACTAGGACAACGCGCGTGAATGTACTAAACCGAGTCCGAAAGACATACCTGAGATTTACTGCGTTTAGTATCACACAAACATTCGCTCGACAGACAAGCTGTCACGAGAAAACGGGAGCTCTTTAACCGAAATAATGTGAGATGGCGAATGCAGATATACATAGGTGTGTGGAAGACAACCGTTTACGTACGTCGTACTCTACTTGGCTAGTCGCTCAGTAAGTTCGTCGGGGAAGAGAGATTATAACATATAGTAGTTCATATAGCTATCTCATCCGAACACACGTATTCTGTTTGGTATGGCTATTCTTTTCATAAGCGTTATAAGCTTTGTAACTGAAATCAAGTGCGTGCCACATTTATCGTTCGATTTGTATGAAAATGACGTGTCTTGTGTTTTATGTCTATAATGTTGTTATACAAATTAAATCCAAAATTAACAAACGGATCGAAAACCAAACGATCCAGGAGCCTACTCAACATGGATGGAAGTTTACCGAGGGGATAGAATATATTAAAACCCCTAACTTCGATATATATGGGTCAAAAAAGAACCGGACAAACCTTTGATCCATTATAAGTTAATAGCCGTTCCATTCACACATCTCGTTTCCAAGACATCACTCAGTTGCACAATACCCCCGCAATAGAAGCTAATACTCGTTTGGTGTCAGCGGGAATTTTTTGTTAATGCGAAATTGCCGTACTATCTGGGTTAGATTCGACCCATGTGTGACGGCCTCCATGGTCGAGTGGTAAAACGCTCAACTACGAATCCAAAGGGTCGCCGGTTCAAACCCGGCGTGCGCCGAATAACTTTTTATTTAATTAATGTGTGTCATAACACATTTAATTCATGTAAAAATAATAAAAAGCATATTTGTGGCACGTTCCAGAGTGGTGGATACTCCAAGTATCGCTCTGGTGAAAGACCACCATTCAGAATCGAAACGTTGCTTAAAATGGCTTTGGTCGTGTTTGGTGACCAGATCTGAATAGCCAGGCACTTCCCAACCTTCTTCTTCCCAATCTCCTGCCCCTCCCACTACCTTTAGCCTCACAACATAGCCCCTATTTGGGAATGCCATGGTCTCACTGGCTCTAGACGGTTGGGAGCAGTTGAGACTCAAAATACCTTATGGATAACGTTTTTTTCCCGAGACGAGTGCGGAAAATGAACCTTACCTAACCTAACCCTTGATGTGTAGAATGGTGGTATGCAAGTTGGCATGGATCCCATGCCGACGGCCCGCAACAGAATAATAATAATTCGGTTAGCTGTTTTGCCTACAAACTATCCGACCAGTCTCCACACATGTTGTACCCAACATGTGTGGAGGAGCTATGCTGGATGGCACGGGATCCGATGCCAACGGCCCGATAACAGAATAATAATAATTCGGTTGGCGGTTTTGCCCTATGAACTATCAACCAACCTCCACACATGTGTTGTACCCAACATGTGTGGAGTGGGGTTGCTATGCAAGTTGGCATGGATCCCATGTCAACGGCTTGACAGCGGAGTAAAAATAATTAGGTTGACGGTTTTTGCCTACAGACTATTCAAAGCAATTTCCCCCCACCTAATTTCCACTCTGGCAGATGGGTCCATAATGCTGGACCGTGAGTAGGTACCGTTTTGCCTTTACACTGGTATTAAAAAGCCTTGGGTAAATATACATATATCTCAAATATAGCCTTCTGCTGATCATACACTAGGCAGTAGAGTCTTGACGTGAGAACGATAGAAGAACCCAACTGCTCACTTACAACTCACTTTTAATAATAAAGGATACTTTTATGTAAAATGCAAACGGGCATATGCCTAGTTTGGGAGGTAGTAATAAATTGTCTTTTTAAGTCTGGGTCCACCTATTCAATGATTTCAAAAACATTAAAACCAAATATACAGTTCCTACGGCACAGTTGAGGGTGCCTTCGATAGTATAAGAAGAAGCAAAAAACTACAAACATTGTAACATTTTCAAATGGAAATAAAAATCTATTATGTATGTTGGTAAGGTACAGTTTGCCATCACCGTGTCGAATTGTATTTTTTGTTTTGTGCGATAAGCCGTGAGAAAAAAACGGGCGTGTTCCGTACGTACCACTCAGTAAATAGTGAATATTTATTTATTTGGAAAAAAAATCTCATTGTTCATTTTTCTATTTCCACGTCCATACCGTAGGTGTATTATAATTCCTAGCGACTACGTAAGCCACAGTCAGATGGAAGGCTTCGATGTGGAACGGGGTTACCGGTACAGACAGAACGATTTCAAACGATGCTAGAAAAAACCCTATTACAGTTTGTTAATACGGCATAAAAACATATTGACGTGCACATTGATGTTATTGATTTCTTGAACGCAGATACATCTGTAAAATATATTCATATTTAATTTAATTCTTCAGCAAATGAGAGGTCTGAAAATTAGCGACACGCCAGAATGTTTGGAAAAAAAATAATGCTTTTGGCAAAGTGCATATTTAACAAAGATTTAAGACAATTCCAACAAGATTAATAGATGTCTTAAACTCTCGATGTAAAGGTTTTCGGAAATGCTCAAAAACCCGCTAGTTTAGGTTAATTGTGTTTACAACATAGATGCAAAATCTATGGTTTCAAAGATTTTTTTAACGAATCTACAAAAACGTTTTAATCTTAAATGTCAAAATTAAATTATGTTAAAATCTGTTTAGTCTACGAAGCCGCTCACATTTTCCGTTGCGTTTCTTTAAACCCCATTTTAAGATTTCGTGAAACTCAATAAAATTACGTATTGAAAATTTTTAACCGAAAACTGATAGCTTCGGAAAATCGCTGTTAGTCATTTTATACAGCCAGATTCCAACGTAGTTTTTACCACGATACCCTAACAAACTTATTTATAATATGATAAACCTTTTAAAAACTATAACATCACCTCTCGTGCGTGACATTTCTGAAGTCAAAGTGTATTTGAAGCTAATGACTAACGTTTTGTTCATTGTCCTCGAAAATGTATTTAAATCATCACGCACCAGTTTTTACTCCACTTTGATTTATTCATCAACCCCTAATAAACCCCGAGGGGGGTTTAAATCTTTTCTCAATTTAATGGTAATGGTCTGGGTTTTTTTGATGCTGAAGAAATTTCGACTGCCTTTTTATTTTAAGTCCAGTTCAAAAAGTTAATTAATTTTTTTTTTTTAATAAGTTTCACGAAAACCCCTCATTATTTTTCTCGGCCCTTCCCTTTTGGGGTGTTGTGGGTCTTTTGAGGAAGGGAAAAGGGAACCCGGGGGCCTTGAAAAGTTTTTTTGGGGGAAAAAAAAAGAGGGTCCTGTAAATATTCTTCACCCCCTTTAACCCAGAATTTTTGAAAAGGGTCAAAAGAGCAAAACAAAGATTTAACAAAAAAATTTTTTCAAGCCAGTGTCAAGGAAAAATTTTAAAACCAATTTTTACAAAGTTATTTTTTAAAATTTTACATGACCCCGGACTCATGCCATTTTTTAGTTTTAATACAAAAATTTTCCAGGGTCTTAAAAGGGGGAAATTTTCATTTCCGTTCATTTTTGATCTATTTTTTTCCTCGGTTTTTGTTTTTTTTAGGTTTTCTAAAACGTGTGATTTAAAAAAATCCGGAGGCTCTGCTAACTTGGGAAAATTATATCAGTAGTATCTTTTACGATAGTTTTTCAAACCATGCTTATAAGGTTGATCTTTTCTCATAAGCGAATATAAAAAAAAATCAACGTCTTTATGTTTTTCCTTGCGTCGAATCAATCTGTGACTTTTAACGGGTTTAAATACTTGCACAAATAATACGTGCATTAAAAAGAGTTGGAGGGTCGTGTAGAGTTTATTTTATTGGGAGGTACCTGGACACATTGAAAAAAAATAATAAAAAAAATATATATATTTTTTTAAGGGAAAGACGAATATTCCCAGGTTATGAATAACCTGGATATTTGAAAACCCCTCTACTGCCATCATAATAAGCGGAAAATGTTGCTTTGTGCAATGGACGGAGAACTTAGAACAGAGGAACTGAATCCACTATAAAATCCGGCGCGTATGTCCACTACTAATCGTTCGATTAATTTTGCTAATTCACAAAAGCATCGTCAAGGGCGATAATTCTTAAAAATTTTAAAAAAAACCCACAAAGATTATATTAATACATTTCAATCTTTTTGAAATTAAGATTATGATGTAAATCATTTATAACCATCTTCAAAATTTTGATAATCCAAAAATAGTGCCGTATTAGCTAATTCTTAGCTTAATATAACTCACTAAAAAAAACCACGTCTTACTGTTCGAAAAAATGTCATTTTAATTTTTACCTTCGAAGAAAGATAGGCTTAACGTTAAATGTTTTCCAGAAACTAGTAAATGTGTACATAATTTTGTTATTAATTTTAAAACTAACAATGATGTAAACATGTAACTACAGTGTGTTTAGGCAAAACAGCTACATACTAGAAGGTTAGTTAGTTAAGCGATCGAGCTTTTAACAGTCCTGCAAAGCTAGGGAACTAAGTTTGTAAGAAGAGTAGAAGGAATTTAAGGATATTGTTAATATTACGACCCGATGACGTTAAGCGCAATTAGGTTCGATGAGTACAATACTGTTTATATAGTTTATTTGCACCGGCACTTGTTTAGTGTTGTTCTTAGATGAATTAAATAATGTAGATACGTTACTAGGACAACGCGCGTGAATGTACTAAACCGAGTCCGAAAGACATACCTGAGATTTACTGCGTTTAGTATCACACAAACATTCGCTCGACAGACAAGCTGTCACGAGAAAACGGGAGCTCTTTAACCGAAATAATGTGAGATGGCGAATGCAGATATACATAGGTGTGTGGAAGACAACCGTTTACGTACGTCGTACTCTACTTGGCTAGTCGCTCAGTAAGTTCGTCGGGGAAGAGAGATTATAACATATAGTAGTTCATATAGCTATCTCATCCGAACACACGTATTCTGTTTGGTATGGCTATTCTTTTCATAAGCGTTATAAGCTTTGTAACTGAAATCAAGTGCGTGCCACATTTATCGTTCGATTTGTATGAAAATGACGTGTCTTGTGTTTTATGTCTATAATGTTGTTATACAAATTAAATCCAAAGTGCTCGTAAACGGATCGAAAACCAAACGATCCAGGAGCCTACTCAACATGGATGGAAGTTTACCGAGGGGGATAGTAGGAATATTAACCCCTAACTGATATATATGGGTCAAAAAAGAACCGGACAAACCTTTGATCCATTATATTCGATATTCACACATCTTGTTTCCGACATCACTCAGTTGCACAATACCCTGCAATAGAAGCTAATACTCGTTTGGTGTCAGCGGGAATTTTTGTTAATACGAGTACTTACGTACTATCTCGGGTTAGATTCGACCCATGTGTGACGGCCTCCATGGTCGAGTGGTAAGAACGCTCAACTACGAATCAAAGGTCGCCGGTTCAAACCCGGCGTGCGCCAACAACTTTTATTTAATTAATGTGTGTCATAACACATTTAATTCATGTAAAAATAATAAAAAGCATATTTGTGGCACGTTCCAGAGTGGTGGATACTCCAAGTATCGCTCTGGTGAAAGACCATCATTCAGAATCGAAACGTTGCTTAAAATGGCTTTGGTCGTGTTTGGTGACTAGATCTGAATAGCCAGGCACTTCCCCAACCTTCATCTTCCCAATCTCCTGCCCCTCCCCACTACCTTTAGCCTCACAACATACCCTATTTGGGAATGCCATGGTCTCACTGGCTCTAGACGGTTGGGAGCAGTTGAGACTCAAAATACCTTATGGATAACGTTTTTTTCCCGAGACGAGTGTGGAAAATGAACCTAACCTAACTTAACCCACGGCAACAGAATAATAATAATTCGGTTAGCTGTTTTGCCTACAAACCATCTGACCAGTCTCCACACATGTTGTACCCAACATGTGTGGAGTGGAAGTATGCAAGTTGGCACGGATCCGATGCCAACGGCCCGATAACAGAATAATAATAATTCGGTTGGCGGTTTTGCCTATAGACTATTAAACCAGCCTCCACACATGTTGTACCCAACATGTGTGGAGTGGGGTTATGCAAGTTGGCATGGATCCCATGTCAACGGCTTGACAGCGGAGTAAAAATAATTAGGTTGACGGTTTTGCCTACAAACTATTCAAGCAATTTCCCCCACCCTATTTCCACTCATGATGGGTCCATAATGCTGGACCGTGAGTAGGCCGTTTTGCCTTACACTGGTATTAAAAAGCCTTGGGTAAATATACATATATCTCAAATATCGTATTCTGCTGATCATACACTAGGCAGTAGAGTCTTGACGTGAAAACTGATAGAAGAACCCAACTGCTCCTTACAACTCACTTTAATAATAAAGGATACTTTTATGTAAAATGCAAACGGGCATATGCCTAGTTTGGGAGGTAGTAATAAATTGTCTTTTTTAAAGTCTGTCATCTATTCAATGATTTTCTAAAACATTAAAATAAATATACGGTTCGGCACAGTTGAGGGTGCCTTCGATAGTATATAAGAAGCAAAAAACTACAAACATTGTAACATTTTTCAAATGAAATAAAAATCTATTATGTATGTTAGTAGGTACAGTTTGCCATCACCGTGTCGAATTGTATTTGTTTGTGCGATAAGCCGTGAGAAAAAACGGGCGTGTTCCGTACGTACCGCCAGTAAATAGTGAATATTTATTTATTTGGATAAAAAAATCTCATTGTTCATTTTCTATTTTCACGTCCATACCCGTAGGTGTATTATAATTCCTGGCGACTACGTAAGTTACACGTCAGATGGAAGGCTTCGATGTGGAACGGGGTTACGGTACAGACAGAACGATTTCAAACGATGCTAGAAAAACCCTATTACAGTTTGTTAATACGGCATAAAAACACATATTGACGTGCACATTGATGTTATTGATTTCTTGAACGTGATACATCTGTAAAATATATTCATATTTAATTTAATTCTTCAGCAAATGAGAGGTCTGAAAATTAATGGCGACACGCCAGAATGTTTGAAAAATAATGCTTTTGGCAAAAGTGCATATTTAACAAAGATTTAAGACAATTCCAACAAAGATTAATAGATGTCTTAAGCTCTCGATATGTAAAGGTTTTCGGAAATGCTCAAAAACCCGCTAGTTTAGGTTAATTGTGTTTACAACATAGATGCAAAATCTATGGTTTTCAAAGATTTTTTTTAACGAATCTACTAAAAAACGTTTTAATCTAAATGTCTGTAAATTATGTTAAAATCTGTTTAGTCTACGGCCGCTCACATTTTCCGTTGCGTTTCTTTAAACTGATTTTAAGATTTCGTGAAACTCAATAAAATTACGTATTGAAAATTTTAACCGAAAACTGATAGCTTCGGAAAATCGCTGTTAGTCATTTTATGCAGCAGATTCCAGCACGTAGTTTTACCACGATACCCTAACAACTGTGTTTATAATATGATAAACCTTTAAAAAAACTATAACATCACCTCCTCGTGCGTGACATTTCTGAAGTCAAAGTGTATTTGAAGCTAATGACACGTTTTGTTCATTGTCCTCGAAAATGTATTTCAAATCATCACGCACCAGTTTCTTTTTACTCCACTTTGATTTATTACATCAATTCACATAATAATTCAGAGGCGAGTGTTAAGGACACATCGTTTTCTCAATTTTGAATGGTAATGGTCTGGATTTTGGTAGATGGCTGAAGAAATGTACGACTGCCTATTATATTGTAAGTCATAGTTCAAAACGGTCATACAATAATAATTTTTATTTTTAATATTAGCTTCACGCCGGAAACCCTCATGGTCATCAATCCCTCAGAGCCTATGCCATATTTGGGGGTGTAGTGTGGATCGTCTTTTTGAGGAAGGGAAGGAGTGAACCTGGGCCTTCAAGATAGCATTTTTGTATGATGAAGAAAACACAGAGGTCTGTAAATCATTCTACAGCCTAGCTGTTGAACAAAATAATAAATATTCGTAAAAAGGATTTACTTTGTGGCTTTTCATATTTATAAATAGAACACATACATTTTGTTTATAACCACTTTTTTAACCAAAAAAGTGGTTATAAACAAAGTGTATGTGTTCTACTTATAAAATAATAAATATTCGTAAAAAAGCATTTACTTTGTGGTTTGCCATATTTATAAATAAAAGTGGTTCTATACAAAGTTTTTCTGCTTTATTTATAAAATAATACATTGTTGAAGCGTTCTGTTGTTGTTTTACGAACGTCAACCGTAGACAAATACAAATGATATTAACTAATTAACCATCACTATATTTTTTCGTAAGCCAGAATGTCAACAGGAATGTACACTTTCACAAGTCTGGCTTTTTAAACGCTATTTAGGCATGACCAGACTCATGTATTTGATTCATACGATCGTGTCAGGTCTTCATGGGGCGTCTCTGACTTTTCCGTTCATTTGCTTGTGCATTATATATTCTCAGGTTTTGTTCTTAAATTAAGGTTTAATAGATTTCAAGTAAAGTTTAAATATCTATCCCATTTTCACAATGATGTCACGAACCCATTGATTCGAGATGATGGTACTTCGATTGACTCGGTCCATTGCAAGCCTAGCCTCTCTTCGCACAGCCTCTGTGTTTGTTTTCCCCAGCTTTATCTGAGATGACTAACTGGATGACTTTTCTCTAGAAAAGCCGATTAAATAATGTTGTCATGCTGCTGTCATAAACTGTCTGACAATAGGGAACGTACTTAAAACGAAATTTTATGAACGAAAACATTTTTTTTATTTTTCTCAGTTTTCGATCGATTATGATATCACCTAGTGTTGAGTCGTGAAAAATAACGGGAGTAACTTGAGTTGCTTTTAAAAAAAAGTTGTTTTAATCAACCCATTTCAAATATAGAATAATGTCTACAAAAACACATTATAGGAAGGTAATTTATTAGGTAGGTAGGGATATGAAAACATTATTTTTTCAATTTCATAAATAACCAAGCTCTTTATTTGAAAAGTTTATAGTCGTACGTAGTCACAACATAAGTTATTTATAGTTGATTTAAAATATTCAAATAATCAATAGGAAAAACAAACACAACCGAAAGAAAGATTTTAGATACAACATGGACTTGATCCCGAATCTACCGCTTACCAGGCAGTCGTGCTCACCACTGCGTCACATCATATATTTTCCAACCTGAGAATGGTTTTCGATTATATATCTATTGTTTTTAAATTGTTTCATTAAAAAAAAAAAAATTCAAATAAATATGGGATTGATAAAAATAGAGACAGAGACGCTACTTTAGAAATTTTTTTTTTCTTTTCCTTTAAATTTATTAATATTCTTCCAATGTAATTACTTTAAAAAATAAGCTTTAGTCGACTAAAGCTGTAGAAACGAGATCCTTGAGGCGTGTGTGCGATAAAAAAAATGTATGACCGTGTTAAAAATGTGGATTTCCGGAACGAATGTGTGTCGGACGCGATAGCCACGATGACAGTGCCCTCATCAATGTGTCGGACGCACTATGCCGCGGAAATTATAAATCCGTGGGTGAATAATTTAGTAATAAGATGTACGTAAAATCATGATTGAATCGTTAGAATTAGAGTCAAAATTAACTTCAAATATTTGTTCTAATTTGTCATACTAAATTCGTGTTTTTGTCTTATAACTTAACTTCATGCTAGAGTCAGTAAGCTCCTTCTCATAACACGGCAGATTATGCAATGGGCGTCTGAGACCCCAGCCCAGCGTTAAAACGCGAGCCCAAGGCTGGCTCGAGCGTGACCGCGAACCGAACATCCGGTCAGCCCATGCCTAGCGGCCGCAATGCCCAACCAATCACGGGCTCTGCACAACTCTGTATGTAATAATAATGGTAACCTTTGACCTCTATTGCGGGAGTCAGGCTGATATCACAAAACAATAAACTATTCCATTGTGACGGCCTGACCACGCGCTCTGTATAACATGTAAATTTAAATATATAAATGTTAGAATAAAATAGTTATAGGCAAAAACCCGCAAAAACGGGCACCATTATTTGTAAACTGTATTTTGATATGTATTTGTGAGCTTAATAAAAATGATAGAGGGGCGAGATAAAGTTGAGGTGAAAGCTGGTGGAAAGGAGAAGGGGACAGATTGCTAAAATCTGTCCCACAAAATTGCTAGCCGGCCGGGGAGAGAGCGAAAGAGGATGCTAAATCCTCCCATACATCGCTCTTACGCCTCGGCTGTGCGCTCCCAAGGCAATGAAATATTGCGCAATAATGGGAGAAAAGGCAGATCACCAGCATCCTCCACCAGTACCATTCACCTTGACTCATCTTCGCCCTGACATCGCCTTCAACTTGACTCCTGACTTTTCATTGACCATCGCCCGCCTGACTACACCTCTCTCTGGACCAGACCCGCAGCATCTTCACTTGAAAGCCGAGGCCCTACAAGCTGAACCCGTCGCCTCCCTTACAACGAGACGACCCCTTGGAGCATCTCACAGATTGGGACCGCCCCCTATACAGTTTACTTGTGTACCTGATTACGTCGGGTACATAAGTTGGTCCTTCACGAGCCGGATCCATCTGTGAAGCAGCGCCAAGGATGGCGCCTTCCCTACGCTCTGGGAAGAGCACGTCTGACGGAACGTCAACGCCTGGACAGGATGATCTCACAACACCCGGGGCGGCAGGCATAGCGCCCCCCGGATTCCAGGATCCTTCGGGACAACTCGGAGACCTGGAAAACCCCGCCGGTAGCACTGAGGCACCGAGACCCACCACCAGCACAGCAGCCCGCGCCGCACGAGCCCGCGCCGCTGCCCAAGCTGCTGAATGGACCACAAGGACTGCAGCCTTACAACCTGAAGTCCACCCCTCAGCTGATGAAGCCTCGTCAGGAAGCGAGGCCTCAACTGAGGACACCGTCCGACAATTGCGGCGAGAGCTGCGTACTGAAAGACGGCGTGCACAGCGCAGAGATGAGGAGCATTTTCGGCAGATGGCAGATTTGATCTCATCGCTGAGACTCCCTCTGCACACCCTGCAGCCCCCGGCCCCTCGCCACAAGGCAGGGAACCCATGGAGATGGAAAAGCTGCTCGGGGACCCGGAGCAACTCACAGCTCCGAAACATACGTGGCCGTGACGGATTGCGCCCATCACGCAAGCGGCGATCAATCGGCGGCCACAATGGCGCCTCTGAGGCAGCCAATACAGACCGCCGCCCTGACGAGCAGCCCGCCGACAGACGACGGGATTCCAGTGGCGGCGCAGAGAGCCGACGCATACTACGCGGCCCCTCAACAAGGCGTACGAGCGAGCGAGGCCCCGCCAACACGGGCCGGCCTCCCACCGACGCTACAACCCGGCGCAGTCATCGGTACTCCACTGCAAAATAATGCAAGTACCTATTCCTTCAATGAAGATACGGCTCGCCAAACAAGGGACTGGGTGAACCACGGACGGACCCGCTCTCACAGATTGCCGCCGTAATGGCGGAAGCCTTTCGCAGTTCGCAGGCCGGCGGTACGCCGCGGCCCCAGGCGGACGAGGATCACAGGATGGCGTCTCTAATTGCGCGACAATCAAACGCCAAAGATTTGCCGCTCTATTCTGGGGATGCTGTGGAATGGCCGGCTTGGAAAGCACAGTTCTACCAGTCCACAGTGACGTGCGGGATGACGGGGCCAGAAAACCTACTGCGCCTGCAAAGGGCGCTCAAAGGAAAAGCGCGAGAGGCGGTCAGCCCTCTCCTCATGGACCCGCTGCAAGTACCAGAAATCATGGACGTCCTAGAGCACCGATTCGGCAGCGCTCACTCCATCGCCACAGTAATGATGGACAAAGTGAGGCGGCTCGGGCGGCTCACAGAGGAATCATCAACCGAGGCTCTAATCGACTTTTCCGGGACGGTGCAAAACGTGGTCGCATCGCTCGGGAATTTACAGAGCGATTACCTCACGAACCCGACCCTACTCAGCGACATCGTGAGCAAGATGCCGCTCGCTCTAAAGTGCTTATGGCTAAATAGCATGGCGGATCAAACACAAGCCGCCACCGTACAGCAATTAGCGGCCTTTCTGAAGCGTTTGACAAACGCAGTGCCCCGATGTGGTTTAGTCGAGTGCGCCCGAGCGCCGAGGCCGAACATTCCCGAACGAGCCCCGAAGTACATGATTCCGAGTATCCCCGCGGCCCCGGGACACAGACAGTCGCGAACACGTGGGAACGGGCGGATCAAGTGCTGTTAAAGGTCGTTCCGGTGACCTTGAGTGGCCCCGAAGGGCAAATACAAGTGTACGCGTTACTCGACGAGGGATCGACGGTGACCCTCGTTGACACCGAGATCGCGGACGCTATCGGGGCCACGGGGCCGACCTGTGGTTTACGAATACACGGCGCGAACGGGATGTGCTCGTCGGACGAAACATCCCGACAAGTGAAAATGAACATAAGTGGGGACGGACAAACGTTCATAGTGAAGGCAAAAACAGTACAAGCACTCAACCTGCCCCGACAAATTATGAGTGGCAGCCGGCCGGTGAAGCCACGGCTGTTACTGGGCCAGGACAATGCCAGCCTAATTGTCTCCCGCGAAGTACGGGAGGAGGCCGACAAACGCCTCATGTCTCGCACAGCGCTGGGTTGGATCACACACGGCGGAACCCACCCCACCCACATCACTACGCTGAGCCTGCTAGGAGAAGCGGACAGCGAAGCAGAGCAGCGCATGACCGCGCTCATCAAAAATAATTTTGCCGTGGACTCACTGGGAGTGACGGTAGCCGCTCGGACCAACGCGGCCACGACCCGAGCGGAACAAATAATGGAGGCTACGACTCGACACTGCGGCGTACAGAGATGGGAAACCGGGCTTCTCTGGCGAGAAGATGCTTCAAGCTTGCCAGACAACAGGCAATGCGCTGTAAACCGGCTAATGTCTCTAGAACGCAAGCTAGCGAGAGACGGCCCGCTCGCAGCGGCCTACAAGGCGAAAGTAGAATCGCTAGTATCCCGCGGGTATGCGAGAGAGCTATCCGCGGTCGAAGCCGCAAAACCGGCAAACCGAAAGTGGTACCTACCACACTTCGCGGTGCAAAACCCAAACAAGCCCGGGAAAATACGGGTGGTATTTGACGCTGCGAGTCGCTGCCGAGGAACGTCTCTCAACGACAATCTCCTGACTGGGCCCGACCTCCTATCGTCGCTTCTCGGAAACCTGCTACGCTTCCGGGAAGGGCGGGTCGCAATAGCGGCCGACATTGCAGAGATGTTCCTGCAGATAAAAATTAAAGAGGAAGACCAGGACTCGCAGCGGTTCTTGTGGAGACCCACGCCCCAAGAGGAGCCCAAAACCTACAGAATGACTTCGATGACATTTGGAGCCACGTGCTCACCAAGCAGTGCCCAGTTCGTCAGGAATAAGGTCGCGGCGGAGTGCGAACAAAAGCTCCCCGCGGCCGCGGCGGCCATAAGAGACAAATTTTATATGGACGACTATTTGGATGCCGTCGATACCCCGCAAGAGGCCGCCGCACTTGTGAGCAGCGTGACAAAGGCGCTGCGAAGCGGAGGATTCGAATTGACGAACTGGGCCTCAAACAACATGGCCGCCATCGCCGAAGTGCGCCCGGACCGAAAAACGGGAGCCCCGATACCTATCAACGACGGCGCGGAGGCGAGCGAACGAATACTCGGTCTAGTGTGGGAACCGGCGAGCGACCGATTTCTATACAAATTTACGGACACGGGCGAAGAAATCTTCACACGGCCTACAAAGAGGCAATTACTAAGTTACGTAATGAAGATATTCGACCCAGTGGGCTTCGTAGCGTGCCTGACTATACGGTCGAAAATCTTGCTGCAGGACGTGTGGCGTTCAAACATTGGCTGGGACGAAGCCATAAGGGACGAGCACGCCGCCAAGTGGAAAGAGTGGTTACAATCACTACGGCAGAGCAGCGTAGCCATAGCAAGACGCTGTCTGCACACCAAAAAGAGCCGCTTCACACTCCACGTGTTTTGTGATGCATCGGAGGCGGCATGTTGTACGGTGGCCTACCTCATCGAAGCCACGCCAGAAGGAAATACAGCCAAGTGCAAAGTGGCGCCATTAAAACCGCTATCGGTCCCGCGCCTAGAGTTGCAAGCCGCACTCATGGCCGCGCGCCTAGCGGCCAGTATAAAGAAGGAGTGCCAAGCGCCTATCCGAGAAACGGTATTTTGGACGGACTCCACCACAGTTCTCTGCTGGCTGAGGACAGATCCCAGGACATACTCAACCTTCGTCGCCAATCGTCTGGGCGAGATCGATGAGTTGAGTAACATTGCTGACTGGCGGTGGGTCCCGACCAAGCTCAACCCCGCTGACATCGGGACAAGAGACGTTGAGCCGCTGGACCTCTCGACGGACGGGCGGTGGTTTACCGGCCCCTCCTTTCTGACGTCACCGGAGACCCGATGGCCCCAGGAGCGATCCCTAACGACCCGGCCCGACGAACAAACGTTGGAGGTGAAGGCGAAGTATGTCGGTGTGACATACACACTGGAACAGGCGCTCCCCGAGGTCACGCGGTTCTCTTCGTGGAACCGGCTGCTCCGAACCACAGCCTGGGTGCTGCGTTTCATACGTAGATGCCGCCCAGGCGCCAGCAGACCAACAGAGGGACCGCTCAGCCTGCAGGAGATCCGCGCAGCGGAGCATTCCTGGGTCAAATATTCACAAGGAATATCGTTCAGTGCCGAGCTCCACCAAATACAGCTCGGTAAACCAATAGCGGCCGAGAGCCGCCTCATAGCGCTCGCGCCGTACCTACACAACGGAGTGCTCAGAATGGGCTCGAGGCTAAAGGGAGTCAAGGGAGTGCCTGACTCACCAATCATCCTAGACGGCGGAGAGCCGTACACTCGACTGATGATCAGCCACTACCACAATAAAGCTGATCATCCGAGCGTCGAGAAGGCAATGGCGGAGATTCGGACCAGCTTTTATGTCACGAAACTACGGTCAAACCTCCGCCGCCTGACACATTTGTGCCCAACGTGCAAAATACGGCGAAGCAAGCCGTTCCCGCCGATGATGGCCCCACTTCCGGCCTCCCGACTGGCTCAAAGAGTGCGCCCGTTTACAAACTGCGGGCTGGATTATTTCGGCCCCCTCGAAGTAACCGTGGGACGGCGCAAGGAGAAGCGATACGCCGCCCTGTTCACATGTCTGTCGACACGGGCGGTACATTTGGAGTTAGTCACATCATTAAGTACTGACTCCGCAATAATGGCGCTGCAAAGGATGTCAGCCCGGCGAGGATTACCGGCTACTATGTTCTCCGACAACGGAACAAACTTTCACGGCGCCGAGAAGGAGCTGAAGGACGCCGTGGAGGACATCCGCAGGGACCCTAGAGTGCAAAACTTCGCCACCACTGAGGGGATGGAATGGAAATTTATCCCGCCCCGCAGTCCCCACATGGGGGGAGCATGGGAGCGCCTCGTGCGCTCTGTCAAGCGGGCGCTCACTGCCACACTCAAGGAGAGAGCGCCCCGCGAGGAGACGCTGCGCACCGCACTGGCAGAGGCTGAATTCACGGTGAATAGCAGGCCGCTTACTCACCTATCGGTCGACCCCCGTGACGAGGAGCCGCTCACACCTAATCACTTCCTGCTGGGATCAGCAGGACAGAGGCCCCACCTGGCAATATACGAGGTAAGCGAGGAGACCGTCTGCCTTCGCAAACAGTGGCGAATAGGCCAGCAGCTGGCCGATATGTTTTGGAGGCGGTGGGTCCGCGAGTATCTGCCGACCCTCGCCACCCGTAAACAGTGGCAACAACCATCTCCGCCGATCAAAAAGGACGACTTAGTGCTTATTATGGACCCCGCGCTGCCCCGAAACAGCTGGCCGCGCGGCAGAGTCCTGGAAGCCATAGCCGCCCCAGACGGCCAGATCCGGACAGTGAGGGTCAAAACCAGCACGGGAGTCTACCTACGGCCCGCGGTGAAAATTGCCGTCCTCTTGGCAGCCACGGAAGCTGCCCCACTACAAGGAGCCCCGCCGCAACCCCCGAGAGGTCACTTGCGGCAACCACGCCGCGCCCGAGGGACCGGCCGCCAGGGTCACCGCCGAACGAGGACTCATCACGCCTCCGGGAAAGCTGTGTAGCGTAGCTCCACGGGGGGAGTGTGTCGGACGCGATAGCCACGATGACAGTGCCCTCATCAATGTGTCGGACGCACTATGCCGCGGAAATTATAAATCCGTGGGTGAATAATTTAGTAATAAGATGTACGTAAAATCATGATTGAATCGTTAGAATTAGAGTCAAAATTAACTTCAAATATTTGTTCTAATTTGTCAAACTAAATTCGTGTTTTTGTCTTATAACTTAACTTCATGCTAGAGTCAGTAAGCTCCTTCTCATAACACGGCAGATTATGCAATGGGCGTCTGAGACCCCAGCCCAGCGTTAAAACGCGAGCCCAAGGCTGGCTCGAGCGTGACCGCGAACCGAACATCCGGTCAGCCCATGCCTAGCGGCCGCAATGCCCAACCAATCACGGGCTCTGCACAACTCTGTATGTAATAATAATGGTAACCTTTGACCTCTATTGCGGGAGTCAGGCTGATATCACAAAACAATAAACTATTCCATTGTGACGGCCTGACCACGCGCTCTGTATAACATGTAAATTTAAATATATAAATGTTAGAATAAAATAGTTATAGGCAAAAAACCCGCAAAAACGGGCACCATTATTTGTAAACTGTATTTTGATATGTATTTGTGAGCTTAATAAAAATGATAGAGGGGCGAGATAAAGTTGAGGTGAAAGCTGGTGGAAGGGAGAAGGGGACAGATTGCTAAAATCTGTCCCACAAAATTGCCAGCCGGCCGGGGGAGAGAGCGAAAGAGGATGCTAAATCCTCCCATACATCGCTCTTACGCCTCGGCTGTGCGCTCCCAAGGCAATGAAATATTGCGCAATAATGGGAGAAAAGGCAGATCACCAGCATCCTCCACCAGTACCATTCACCTTGACTCATCTTCGCCCTGACATCGCCTTCAACTTGACTCCTGACTTTTCATTGACCATCGCCTGCCCCCCTGGACCGCCTGACTACACCTCTCTCTGGACCAGACCCGCAGCATCTTCACTTGAAAGCCGAGGCCCTACAAGCTGAACCCGTCGCCTCCCTTACAACGAGACGACCCCTTGGAGCATCTCACAGATTGGGACCGCCCCCTATACAGTTTACTTGTGTACCTGATTACGTCGGGTACAGAATGTAAGGTTGATGTAACCATAATGAATAGGATCAAAAATGAAACGCTTAGATGGTTTGGGCATGGGGAGCAAATTAACGAATAAAGGATCGTGAAAATAATACATGTCCTGAAAGTGAATGGAAAAAGAAGTCGGGGACGCCCGAGGAAGACGTGTCATGATCAATTTATTTAATTACTTGAGTCAGGCCATAACAGAAGAGCATTTATGAGACGATGTATGAATGTGAATGAAGCAAGGGGTGTAAGCCAAGACAGAGTTGTATGGCGGTCCGTTCTCTCATGCCTACCCCTGTGGAGAAACAGCGTTATGGTTAGTTAGTTATTTAAGCTATAACACGTTAATTAATAATTTAAAAAAAAATATATTTCTGTTTTATTTACATTGCTCCAGGGTTTGTATCCGCGACTTCTACGCCCATAGCCATACAGCTAGGTCTAAGATCTCTGCAGAGGAGGTCGTCAAGTCGAGTTACGAAACCACAAGCAAACATTAAGGAAAATAATTATATTTTTGACTTTGTCAAGATTAAAACTTTGTCATATTATTTAACCGTGCAATTATCTTCCCACAACATGTGGGTTTTTGGCGTTTTTTCGGCAAGTCACATCTAACCTCCTCCATTCACATACAAATTACACACTAGAAGCAAATCCTCGATCTTGATAATTACGAGGGTGCCGGCCACGTATTTCCATTCCTATAATTTTGTCATCTCAAGCAGGTATTTATAATGGCTGTGACTTTTTCCAAGGCCAGAGATGATTATTTGTGAATTTATCATATTTCTTTGTTAGTTTATAATCAAACGACATGAAAATGTCAGTGTTGCGTGTGAACAGGATGCAATGATTTACATATGCGCTGCATCTCCCTCCGATTACGTTAATAAATGCTTCTCTAGAATTTTTTCAAGGAAATGTAACTTGGGTTAATTAAAATTATTCGTGAGAAAAATCAGTGCTTACTGATTCAATGGTATTCGAGCATTGTTCAAATTATATTATGCTTTACTGTTTTGTTATTGTACACGCCATGTTTTTTTTTAATAAGGTAACTGCGTACCCTTTACATTTTTATCAGTCACCATCACTTCGCTGCTGGGTGAAGGTCTAACTTCGTTCCTAGCAAGCCTCCTACGGAGCCTGCGCGGATATATATGCGCGCAAACGTAGTTCGTTAGGTAGGTTGAATTTGTTTTGAAGCGACTTGATGTACTTTTTTGTAAGTGTGCAAAACAGCAAATAAAAAAAACCTAACTCATTTATTTTTAATGAGTTTTGTATAAAAAATAAGCATGTACCGGTGTGTCTAATGGAAACATAGACGAAGTTTGATATTTTTAGTAAAAAAACACTTAAGCCTCAACATTAAAAAATGGCGCTATACGACAATTTGTAGCATTCTAGTACAAGCAATACTACACATGATTTTTATGTTATTTTTTTATTGGTAGTTAGGAAAATGCCTAAGGTTTCCAATGAATAACATTTTTAAATTCTGTAATGCTAATAGAATTCTATTTATTAAGAAAAACTTAGACATTTTCCTAACTACTCTTATAGAATTAACGAATAAATCTCTTTGTAGTATTGCTTGTATTAGAAATCCAAAAAGTATGTATTTTTGGATGCTGACCTTAAATTACACTTTTGGAAGTAGAATTTATTTGTATTTGTTTCGTTCCACCCAAGTGGAGATGCCCGCTAGAAGGATTCTGCGAGACTTATCAATATAAATATATTAATAATAATAATCACATTTGCCTAATTTATTCAGCGTAATTTTTGTGAAATATCACATCTAGGGCACTCAACAAAGCTTAAGAACTATGGCTTAATTTAACATTAACTATCTAAATACCTGAAGCTATAGCTAAAATTACCTTATTGATATGTACATAATAATTATTTACATATGTCGCAGGTTGTGAAAAAGTTTCGAACTTTAGGTGTATCACCAGATGGAGGATTTGTCTATTATTGCATGAAAATATATTATTATACTGGTGAGTTTAGATGCTAACTGGCTAGCCTAGTTTTGCAGATTAGGACATTTCTGTTGTTCTGTTAATGATTGTGATTTTCAGAAGAGATGAGTTTTGAGTTAAGATTTGAACTCTGTCAAGTCTTTGATCATTCTCAGAACATGTGGCAGTCTATTCCAGGCTTTCGGACCTGACACTCCGAAGGAAAGCCTTTCGAACTTAGTGTCCGGTGTGCGCTTCGATTCCTTCAACCTTCCGATAGCCGATGACCTTGTCGGTCTAAGGGTTGACTCGGAATCCTCGAGAATATACATATGACGGCTTCCATGGTCGAGTGGTAAGACGCTCGACTACGAATCCAAAGGTCGATGGTTAAAACCCGGCGTGCGCCAATAACTTTTTTTAAATTAATATGTGTCATAACACATTTAATTAATATAAACATAATTAAAAGTATATTTGCAGCACGTTCCAGAGTGGTAGATACTCTAAGTATCACCCTGGTGAAAGACCACCATTCAGAGTCGAAACGTTGCTTAAATTGGCCATAGCCGTGTTTGGTGACCAGATCTGAATGGCCAGGTACTTCCCGACCGTCCTTTTCCCAATCTCCTTCCCCTCCCCACTACCTTCAGCCTCACAACATACCCTATTTGGAGATGCCATAGTCTCACTGGCTCTAGACGGTTGTGAGCAGTTGAGACTCTTGTACGGTATCTATGTAAAAAAAAAAAGTTCTGATAAATAAGCCGGAGCCATTCCGCTAACTGTCGTAACTACCCAGCAAAACTTGAACTGAATTCTTTCGGGACATTAAAGCCAATTAAGGTAGGATATTCTGAATACCCATGTAATTAGGAAACTCTCTTCCATTTTGAGGCTCCCAAGGCTAACCGGATGACTTTATCTTGAAAGTGTTTCTGTGGATTTTTGCAAAAATATTTATTAAAATGCGATTTCTTTACCTCCTCATACTTCATGCGTCTCAATAAATATAGAAAATAATTTTTCGTAATTTAATAATTACTAAAGCTGAAGGAAGTTAAAATTAAAATAGAGAGTATGTCCTTTTTGTTATCCTTATTTTTTCTTACCTATGTCGGATGACGTTCTTACGGTTATGCTATTGATATTACGACTCGACGCGTATCTAATTCTGAATGGGCAAGGCAAGAAACACATCAAACATTACGTTAGTTGGTCGCCAACCTATATGTGCCAACGCAGGTTAACAAAAAAGAAAGCGAAAACAACAATCATATTTGGTTCACGACGTAATAAACACAAAGTTAATGTACATACGAGCACAGAATATACCTCACTAGATACCTTCAAACATTCGAGTAACATTATTCCGACAATGAAGCGTATTCTTCGAGCACTCAAATATACATCAATAGTAATATTTTGTTACAATTTTTCCTTACCAGGTATGCAGTATTTCTACAATGAGTAACAATAAAAGTGAACGTGTTCGATTTTTTTTCTTATAATGCTTTGGAATCTTTATAAATACATTTTGATAAAAACTAATATCTGATTGCATTAATACCGTAAGCCGTCTTCTGCCACGTTCGATGGCAAAATTGCTCATACACACGAAAATTTGTAATTTTCTTCCGATTACGGTCCTTCACGATTTACTTACTATGTTACTTTTGATGTGTGTGTCGTGACTAAACCAGAAACTAACGTCCTCGACGTATGTCAAAACTAAACCGCCAGCGGCTCAGATAGATTCAAAGCCGCTATCAGAGATGGCGTTAGTCGAAAATGATTGTTCGTACATGAATCCATATACGAGTACGCTATGAATTACTTAGTAAATGCGTTTATGAATTGAGTTATTAAATGCGCTAATATTACCGATAGTATCATTTTATTTTATTGAGTTTTTATCTGCTAGTTATTATTATTAAGTTACATGGAAACGACATAATTATTTGATTTTTAGTTCACTGGTACATCATGTACTAATTTCGGTAAAAACCGAATTATCTTAAATACTTATTTTGTGAGGTGCTTAACTATAAAATCTTTTTTTCTAATTTGATTGCAAACTTTTATTGCTACCTAAAAGCAGATTTTTTAAATTGCTTATAAATGTGATTTGAAATTTTATAATTGGTGTTTCATAAGAAAAAATCGTGTAAAATAAATTCGCAAATTTAAATTAAAAAAGGTTTGATAATATATTTTATTCATTGATTGAGGCGTGAAAATTACAAACGTCATGACCAAGCAAAATACAACAACCAAATAACCGTATGTTTTAGAAAATCAAACTAACCATTACGCCGTATCTCCGCAGCGGTAGGCAGAAAGGATGAACCTCCACACACTCCTTGCTTCATTCAAATTCTTTCATACTCTTCTGTTATTTTGACTGTTCACGTGGCCTGGCTCAAGTATTTGATTCACTTGATCGTGCCATGTCTTTTTCAGAATGCGATATTAGGTAGATATTATGTACATTTATGGATTTGATAAAACTGATGATTCTTAAAGATTATTTGTATCCAGCTGATGCAAGTGTACCAAATTTAGTATTTTTTGTTTTATAAAACACATATTTAATTAAAAGCCTTTATTATTATAAACTTCTTTTTATATAAATTTTAACAATTCGTTTTAATTTTTTTACCAATAGTATTTTTTACCACCAATTCAATTTTTTAATTTTACTTTAAAACCCCCAAATGCGTATAATTCTAAAATAAAACGAAATATTAATTTTCGTGGTGCGTTCAGAAATAGCAGATAATCCCCCTGGTAAAAGTATATCATTCAGCATCTAAACGTTGCTTGAAATGGCTTTAGCCGTGCTTAGTGACCAAATCTGAAAATTCAGGAACCCACTTCTCGACCTTTCTTTTCCAATGTTATGTTCTACTCACTTCCTCCAGCCTCATGGCCTATTTTATCTCTGGGGATGCTGTGTGGAAGGTATTTTTGAGGAGAGGAAGTAGTGAACCTGGGTCTTTAAGAGACCCATGTTGAAGGAAGGAGGAAACACAGAGGCCGATAAATCGTATATACGCCCACTGGAGAAGCCATTGTCCCACTAAAGTAGTTGGGAATCTGAAATGGATTTAGCCGCGTTTAGCGACCAGATTTGAATGACCAGATACCTAATTCCCAACCCTACTCTCCCCATGTCTTTTGATACCCACTCTCTTTTCTTTGCGCGAATACCGCACAAGAGTCCCAACTGCTCCCAACCGTCTAGATCCAGTGAGACTATGGCATCCCCGACAGGGGTATGTTGTCAGGCTGAAGAAAGTGGGAAGGAGAAGGAGAGGAGGAAAGATAAGGTTGGGAAGTACCTGGCTATTCTAATTTGGTCACCAAACACGGTCAAAGCCATTTCAAGCAACGTTTCGATTCTAAATACATAGTTGTCTTTCACCAGGGCGACACTTAGAGTATCTACCGCTCTGGAACGTGCCGTACATAGAGGATATATAATAAAAGAATTTAAGAGTCCCAACTGCTCTTAATCATCTAGAACCAGTGGGAGTATGACATCTCCGATCGGGATATGCTGTGGAGCTGAAGGTATTGAAGTAGGAAAGGAGATGGGAAAGAGAAAGGTTTAGAAGTACTTGGCTATTTAGATCTGGTCACCAAACACGGCTAAAGCCATTTCAAGCAACGTTTCAATTCTAAATGGTGGTCTTTCACCAGAGCGATACTTGAGTATCTACCACTATGGAAAGTGCCGCAAATACACTATATTTTATTTTATTTCAATTAAATGTGTTGTTATCACAACAAAGTTTTAAGTATAACGCCACTAAGCAATTCAATTCTCTGCCCAGCACCATCAGAAACATACAAACCACAAACTCCTTTAAAAGCGATATCATTACTCACCTTAAAAACCAAGTTTAATTTAGTTCTTAATATATAGATTCTACATCTTCAAATTTGTCATTTACTTATAATATTTTTATTTTTGTTATGTGTGTACCATATTAGTTAAAAAACCACTTTTGCAAATTGCCATCCAGACACAGGCTTATTTCTAGTGGGATGGGCAATTTACCAACCAATAAAAAATGTATGTTGAAGTAAAATAAAAATAAATAAAAAACTAAATATTACTTAAATAAAAATTATTATTTAATATATAATCTTTGTCTTACTTATCCCACTGCAGCAAGTGAAAATCTAGTGCGATACTAACACGGACAATAGTGTTGTACGTGTCCACTTTCATTACTCGCCAGTGGATTCTGTCAAGTTTTCAAAGAGTTCTAGAGCCCAAAGAGAAACTCAATGCCAGCAGTCATTTTTCAAGTGGCATATTAATATTTGTACAAGTACGAGTATGTCCTATTTGGGTTAAATGTAACGACGCGACGCTACGGACCACTTGGAGCAGTACTTAATAGAATGACTGCTGCTAAAGCACGTGAGGGGTCGCAAGGTTCTATGCCAGAGTTGGTAATCACGATCAGTTTTCTATTGCGCAATAATATTCGCATCTTCTCCAGCGATTCGTATTCATATTATGTAACCTGAAAGTATTTATCACATAAATCAGATCCTTGATATCCTTCGTATACCATTTGTAATAAGATAAAATAATATGAAATTACATAATACGCATGTTAAATAGAAACAAACAACTTTTGAAGGGTATTTTGCAACTAACTACTTAATTCATATAGTCTGAGTTCGTCGACTGTTTATCATGGGAATAGGTTGGTTTGAATCTTCGCTCTGCAAAAGTATTATGTAGAAAAATAACTTTTATAAATAATCCATTGACAGGCCACATTATTATTATACAAACTCAATTAATTGTGTTTGCTACTAAATTACTTAATCGTATTTACTTAACTAACTAACCATCACGCCGTTTCCCCGCAAGGGTAGGCAGATAGGACGGACCGCCATATAACTTTGTCTTGGCACACACTCCTTGCTCCATTCACATTCATACATCGTCTCATACATACTGACTCTTCACATGACCCGATTCAAGTATTTGATTTACTTGATCGCGCCATGTCTTTCTCGGGCGTCCTCGACTTCTTCTTCCATTCACTTTCGCATCATATATTATTTTCACACTCCTTTATTCGTTCATTCGCTCTACATGCCCAAACTATCTAAGCGTCCCTTTCTTGATCTTATTCATTACGCTCACATCAGTTTCGCATTCTTTCCGGATATCCATATTTTAATATCGTATATTATAACAAATTTTGAAACATAATAAAAAAAACTATTAATGTAACTTGTACACGTGAAAAATTACGGGATGTAATTTAACTCTCAAAAATAAATAAATTGTTGCTTCAATCCACCCATTCCAAATAAAGAATAATGTCTGCTAAAACACATTATAGGAAGGTATTTTATTAGGTTAATAGCGATTTAAAAAGATTATTTTCAAATTAGATAATTTCAACTAACATCAGTCAAAAAATTTAAAAATTCTAATTCTTTCGATCGTACGTACTCCCAAAATAAATTATTTTTAGTTTATATATGTCAAAGTAAGCATAATGTCACCTTCTTTTGATTAGTGATTCACTAAATAGCTATCAGAGTAATACTATACCTTGATTTTCACACTAATTTTAAAGCTTTTGAAGTGAAGTAAAAAATCCTTTAGAAGTTATGATTTTAAGGCTAACACGTTTTCGTCTTTTTGTGCCATCTCCAATCGGAAGTGGGCCATAATCAGAGCGATCTTCGTCTGCATACTGCCTGGAACAACTCGCTGTCACGTAGATTCACAAAATTAAACACCAGTTGGATTTAATTCAGAAATATTCTTTAAAAAAATCGGCCTAGATGAATTTGAACCATTAAATGGAAAACTACACCTTCCAGCCATGAGGAAGTGATAAACAAATCATTTAGAAGCCTTGATCAATGAGGAACCCATGATTTTCTTACTTGAGTAAACATGGGTTCATCTAATGATATTTTTCCATTGGTTTCATGGTAAATTGCTGGTTCATTGCATCTTTTCGCGTTTTGCGTATGGATTAATCTATTTACGTAATTAGACAACGGCCTTGAGTGTTTTCTGTTGAATGATCTCTTCTTGTTTTTCACAATCGTTGCACATTTGTGGGTTAAGTGTTTAATTATATTAGTTTGAATTAGACGTTTCGGTCACGATTGCCTTTGTTGGATTTAAATGAATTTTATAATTGTTTTCACAAATTGATAATAACGAAAATAAATCTAAGATATTTAAATCGGATGAAATCTTTAAGAAAATTTGTGTTTTAGATATTAGGCAACTTTATGCCAAAAACATACTAGCATATCTCTTTAAACACAGAAGTCAATTTGAAAATGTCCAAACCGCTCGCGATACGAGATCGAAAGGACATAGTCTCTTACTTATCCCTTTCGCTAAAACAAAATTTGGCCAAATAAACTTTAGATACTTTGCAACAAAACTAAATAATGTACTTCCACTGGCCATTAGACAGAACGCAAATTATGTAAAATATAAATTAGACACCAAGATTTGGATCTCCAGCCTAGGCAGATCAAACATTAATGATTTCTTTTTAAAAAACTTGTTGTGAACTAATAAATTTATTATGATGGTTTAATATTATATTGTTGTTGTAAAATTGAAACTTTATATTTTTATTTCTATTTTTAAAACGTTGTGTAGACTGCTAACTGTAAACTGCGCCTGCTCTCAACACAGGAATTCCTAGCGAGACAGGCACAGAACTACCACCTTTATGTTGTAATTTTTGAAAAGAATAATAAAAAATGAAAAAAACACAGGCACGTCTTACGATAGTTATTGATTGCTTTCTTTTTATAGAATACACTAAAATTTGGCTTAACGTCGCTCAAAGCAATACAGACAGATCATACATTGCCATGAAGTATAATATAAAATGTCGTGCTTTAAGAAAAATATATTGTTAATTTCACACAAAAGTCCCAACTGCTACCAATCATCTGGAGCCAGTGGGACTATGGCATCCCCAATTGGGGTATGTTGTGGAGTTAAAGGTAGTGGGGAGGGGGAGGATACGGAAAGGAGGAAGGTTAGGAAGTACGTGCCTGTTCAGATCTGGTCACCAAACACGGCTAAAGTCATTTCAAGCAAGGTTTCGATTCGGAATAGTTGTCTTTCACAAGGGCAATATTTAGAGTATCTACCACTCTAGAACGTGCCGCAAACATACTAAATATTATTTTATTTGAATTAAATGTTATGAAACATATCAATTAAATGCAAGTTGTTTGCGCACGCAGGGTTTGAACCCGCGAAATTTCGATTCGTAGTCGAGCAACTTACCACTCGACCACGGAGGCCGTAAAAATAAATAGGGTGTTTGTGGTTATGATTGAACTTTCTCATGCCCAAAATATTTATGACGATTGATTTTTGGGGTTATAAGTCGTATTACGCTTCCTGCTACACTAGCCAACGTTTCGGAAAGCCTTGCAGTGTCCATCATCAGAGCAGATTAAAGCTCCAAAAATCATAAAAATCGACAAGGGTGTTTACGAATTGTGCTATGGTTGTAGCGCCCTCGAGGGGATTTTCCTACGAAAACAGCGCTATAAAAGTCATCCATTTATTATTATTGTGTTTATTAATATACGGGGGCATGAAAAAACAACATTATTTGAATAATTAAAAAAAATAATTGAAGCTAGTTTATTTGCACCTTGTTCCCGGGTATAATATACTTTCAGTAATTCCCTGGCGAGCGACCACTCGATCAAAGAATTACTAGAAATGGCTTTAGGTATGTTAAGTGACCAGCTATATATAACTCGATATTTTCAAACCCTTTTTACCCATTCTCTTTCCTTTCCGCAACTTTCTTCAGGCTCGTAATATTTTCAAAACAAGGATGCTGTAGTTCTACTGGTGTCGGGTAGTTGGGAATGTTATGCATTGTTACATCAAAAATATATCATTTTATTTCTCTCCATGTTACGCATGGATCAAACAATAAACTAGTGAAATAATTTCGAAAATCATTTAAAGGATATTATGTAGGTATGATTTTTTAAATTTATTAAGCTGTGGGTATTTTTAATAAAAAATTATAACTTTCATTTTTTTACATAACTTTCAGATTCCCGTTCTGAATATGCAATTGCAGCCTTCACCATTTTTATAGTTTGATGGTAAAAACGATTTTTTTTAATACATGTCAAATTTTATTATAAAACATCGTTTTTGTGAAATATCACCTCAAAAAGGCTTAACGAAAATAACCTTAAACGTATTTTTTGACACAGATTGCCTACGACGGGTCTTTCAGATACTCGCTAGATCGCATGTAGTTAGTAATACATACGCAGAGGTGGCTGATGTATTTTACTGCATGGAATTAAGATACAAAAGGCAATAATATTATACGAGTAAATCTTTAATCAATATTAATTCAATGTAATCAAACACTATTATTTCCTGCTTTAAGACTATTCTTTGATCTGTTGGTGCAAATAATTTTGACTTTTTCACTGTTCAATTAAAACTTTATAACGTCAGTGTAAGTCCAATACTGCGTATGAACCCATTATTTCAAAATATGTTTCTTTGGTGCTTTCAGATGAACGACACAAGCCGCATTGACTGGCGCATTTAAATTTGAAAATGACCAATCGAATGCGTGCACTCAGTTAAAGTTAGGGATGGTTGGATATTCCTGTTCTGGTTGAAAGTAACCGGTTCCTAGCCGGTCACTGGAACCGTCAATACTATTCCTCCGAGGAACCGGTTCCTAATTTTCGCAAATAAAAATCACCTTTGTCCGTTCTTTTCGTTTTTTGTTTTGTTTTTTTGGCGAGGAACCGGTTCCAGTTCTTTACATTTTGGAAATTGCTAGCAACAAAAATATCTCTATGATATCTGGAATAGCATGAAAATAATAGTTTAATGATGCTCACAACACCAGAGTCTTATTGTTAATTTTAACGAACTCACACTTATTAACCTCACGAATTGCACATCACTCTCTTTTGGTATTTAATATTTGCTGCGTTGTCATTCATACCAGATGCGTGCACTCTATAAAGGCACATAAGGACTGCCTACCCTGCCGTACTCGCATAAAAATGTATAATATTGGATTAAATAATAATATAAAATTATTGGTAAGAAAAAGAAAAAAAAAGACGCGTGGAATTCAGCTAACCGCCACGAGCGCCCTACCAACCTCCCAAATATAACGTGTCAAAAGCAGTAACCACATATGTTCAAACGCCGCCAACGTCAGAGTAGATTATTTTATGTTCACTAGACTACACAAAATACTCGTATGTAAGCTGTGAGCTGTTGCCTGTTCAAGTGGCTCGTTTGTGTTAGTATCTTTGTTAGAGTTTAAGGCAGTGCTTTTTCTGAATAAATCCAATAGCAATCGGTAGTATTTGTTGGTAACTACCTCTGTTATCAATTAATCCCCTGTTCCTACTGCCAATCCTGATTGGAAACTCTGTGCTCGCTACTGATTTATTCATATTTTCAAACATGCTTCTTTATGATACCAACTCTTGATTTAACCAGACAAATGCATTTGATTCACTCAATCGTTCCTTTCATGTCTTTCTAGAGCTTCCTTGACATCTATTTTCATTTACTTATGCGTCATGTAATCTCCTGACACCCCCTTTCCTTCCGTGCGCTCAACATGTTCAAAACATTTAAGCATCAATTTTTTAAATATTATTCTTAAAGCTGATTTCGGGATTGAATTATTGACAGATATCCACATTCGTAGTGCGATCGTTCGTGATTTACAATGCATTCATCTCAGGGATCGAACTACTTTTATCCTTTATCTGCCAATTCCATGCCTCGCCGCTATGCACCAGGATTGGTATTCATATATGATACGTCTAATACTATGTAACTCCAAAACGTAACGTTATACCTGAGTTCATGGAAAGATTGCATTTCGTGGAATCGAAGAAATCACATATCTTCGCGTGGACATAGTTGCTCTGCATCGATGAAATGGCCTTTTAACGCCTTTCGTATTGAGTTTTTCTTAAACATTCTCTTCAGATTATTATCCTGGAAGCTAACCCAGTTGTAAGAGTTAGTCTTTTCCCAAAATTGTTTCGTTTGTATTGCATTCTGCATCAAAACTTTAATCTTGGAATAAAAATTAAAATATTAATCTTAACCACAAATAAATTCCGCACACCGCTATTAAAGATCTGAGGTAATTAATACAAAGCTGCTACTCAAATAATCATTCTTGTATATTATGCAAAACTTATAATCTGAAGAAAAACGGAGACTCTTGAAGAGTTTTTGTTAAAATGGTAGAGGTTTGAATCAAATAGGCCTTTCTCTACAGACTTAAAAAAAAAAAAAAAAACAAAATACGAAGTGGGGAAAAAGAGCAACAGAGAAAGAACAGCACACACATAATGTTTTAGTGAAGCAATGACAAAAATAGGATAAAAATATACATTTGAAACTACATCCAAGTCCAAGCCTGAACAAGGTTTTGGTAGAGTTATAAAGAACGACTAAAATCATTTAGACTGGTACCAAAAATTTCAAAACTATGGCTTGAGTTAACAAGTCTCGGCATTCTGGACAGTGGATAATGATACTCATAATTAGTAGATTGATGATTGAGGAACAGCAATTAATTTTTTATTCAGAGTCTACGGCAAGGAACGTTGAACTGGACAAGTTGCAACAAAGAAGGTGAGTCAATAATACAATTGATAATTTTGAAAATGCAAATTAAATCAAAGTATTTCCTACAAAATGTTTGTTGAATTTCATCATATGATTATTCGCCTTTTTCTAGCCCCGATCTCCATGGAATTCCGAATGCTTTTATTATTTGTTCAATAATATAGGCATTTGTGATTTCTAAGCCCTTAAATGAAACCTTGGATTATTCCTAGGGATGTTTTTTACAGCTGCGTTAAAAATGTGGTTAGCTTACCCTGTGTTCATTATTCGCTTTAGTGATATTGGTTGCGTACTGCCATTTGGCTTTGGAAGCTACGTTATTCCTGATGGACCGGGCTCTGTCCAATATTTTCATGTATGCGGTAGCAGCGACTTGTGCGACTTCCAGAGCGGGGTCCTTTCCCAGGCTCGAAGGAAGATCGACCATTCCCATGATTAATGCTATCGTAAATAGGATTCCTATCAATGCCATTACTGTCTGAAAAAAAGTGCATGTTTTCACGTTGATAAATGTGTCGAATGTCTTTAACATGGCTAGTTGTGATCGTACGGATTATACAGCCAAGTTGGTGTAATTTTTTTAAATAAAAATAGTGATTTATTTGGATAAAAATAACGTGTGTACCTGTATACGTGTAGAGATTAATTACTAAATGGATTAAATGGGCTAATGAGACAAGTCTCGACCTGTTATCTATATGTACGTTTATTGGAATCGCATAACCCGCAACCTCTATTTATTCTGTCGTCTGGTTCAAATTTCGATTTGCCCTAAAATTTGATAAATTTCGCGATTGAATTAAAAGTGCAGTATTGTTGCTGCTTTAGTTTTATTTTTAAAAGTTTTTTTTGGGGGGTAAAATTTAAAAGGTTTTTAAGATATTTCATTAAAATAGGTGTTTTGTTTAAATAACTTTCTTTACAATTTTGAAGTAAAGCTTTTTAAAAGGCACCACTCCTTTTGGGAACTCACAATTATGAAAACTTCATTATTTTTCCCCTGTTGTAGAAGTCGTATCCCTGAAACCGGATGGCATAAAAAAGGGAATGACGTATCAAAATTTGTTTTTTGGAAAACCACCTTAACCTACAACCAATTTAAACCGAAGTCCACTAATGAAGAATAACTGAATGCAAAACAAAGAACTATGCATTTTGTATACTTTATATAAATATATTGTGTACTCATATTAACCGCCGTATCCATAAGATTTTTTTATGTGATATCTACGTAAACGACGATTGGTTGTCTTCTGCAAAGTGTCCTGAGAGCAAGTTGTTTTCTGTCATGCTTTATAAATGTATTACGCTATCGATAATTGAGTTATCTAGCAAACTTATTTACTCCTACTGTACAGTGCAATGACTAAAAAAATACCTGTGTGTGATTAGTTTTTGTAAAATTTTAGTTACCATTAGATTTTGAAGAACTTTGAAATTCATTACTTAAATAAGATTACGGTGTTCAGATGATTCCAATGTATGTTTCCAATTATAGTTCACAAAAATAATTAATTTTCCGAGTATCAAGAAAATAGCAAAATCAATTTAGACCAAAATCTTTTTTTTTTCATCATAGGAATAAACGTCTCCTGTCAGCTGTCAAAAATAATATTTTGAAATACCACTTATAGTTAAAATATCGTATGTTTATACTACTGGCTAACAACTTAGTAAATAAGTACTAATATATTGGTTTCAAACGTAGTAACTGAAGGAGGATTCGATTCCTGTGTTACTTTCATCGTGGGCTATAAAGTTATGAAGCAAAATTAAGCTCTGGAAATTTTTTGACAAGGTACCACATTTTTTTACATAAGTTTAAAATATTGTTTAATATAGTCACACAAAAATGAATGTTGAAACTCGGGCAAAACTGGTTATTAACGGGTTTCTAGGGATATAAAATAATTAGAATTTTAGTTTTTAGAATTTCACAAACATTTCTTAGTAACTCAAGAATGTGAGTAATAAAAAAAAACTACCAAAATTAAGGCTGAGGTGTGTCACACCTTCGTCACATTTGACATCGTCACAATTCATTGATAAGCGCCATTTTGTTTTTTTTTTACACTCAAAAGGTCCCGTTAAACGCCGATTCTAGGCTCGTTTCAGCATTTTATCAAATTGTGATCAGTTGACAAGCGTAACATAATGATTTTCACACTTTAGGATACTATCAAATATGTAACAAAAAAAAATATGGCGCTAATCGATAAATTGTAAAGTTGTCAAATGTGACGAAAGTTTGAAACAACCCAAACAAAATAATGATAACGATTTTTGCATTTTGATTAATTTTAAGATATAAACGAAACAACGAATATTTTTTTTCAACATTTTATTTAAGTAGTTTATGAAAATATGAATACAAATCTTGATTTATATAAAATACTCTTTTCACTCCGGATGTACGGGCTCATAAGATGCTTTCCTCTTGCCCTGAAATTACACTGTTTTTGTTGGTTTAAATTAAAAATACTGATTTACCCTCTTTTAATTATATTTATTTGTTCAGAGAGTCAACGGCAGCCTTCTTCTGCGAAGAAACAATGGCGGCCTTTTGGGAGTCGGTGCAGTAACCTGGAAATAAAATCATTATAAATCATCAACATCTGATCAAAATACTAGTAAACGTTTCTACTGATCGTGCAGGTATGTTGCTGTATATTTATAAGAACTAAGAATTGATATTAAGTAGAAATTAAGATTTGTACAGCGCCCTTGAGGTGATTTTTTACAAAAACGGCGCTATACAAATTATCCAATTATTATTATTAATGTTTAAAATGATGTGTGTCTTGGCCAATTTGTCAAGCTATACGAGTACATTTTAAACTCTTTCTAACATAAAAAAATATATATCATATTTTAATAATCTTACTATCAAGTTCTACTAATTTATATTTGTTTTGTGTGACAGCTATTCCAGGGTTCAAGGCCAATATCAAACTATGAAAAACTGATAGAAAATAAATAAATTACGTTTAAAAATATTATTGATAACTGAGTAAAAATTTAATTTCTTTAAAAAAAATCCTTAGGATAAAACAACCGGACCTAAGTCTTAGACATTGTTTAGAATAGGTCAAATTTCTAAAAATGCTAAAAATAAAATATATCCTCTCATTTTTAATAATATAATATGAACTAGCTAAGTCCTCCGTCATTGCACAAGCAACACTTTCCGCTTATAATGATGGTAGTAGGAATTTTCAAAATATTGTCAGATTATTCGTAACTCGAAAATATTTGTTTTTCTTAAAAAATATACAAGAACTGTAAAAAAAACTACAAAAAAGGTAAAATAAAATAATGTATGCTTACAGTTTTGGTTTAAACGTACGTAATTAAAATATAATTACTTTTCAGATTTTTTTGTAGGAAATTTGTATATAACCCCAACTATTATGGGAACGCTGGTGTGACATATTAGGATAGGAATATCCTCTAAGGTAGTTAATATCCTTTATTTATCATTTTGTTGAATCTCAATTATTTCTTCAAGGTAAACAATTTAGCTTGATGGAAAGATACTTACGGACTTTAGTTGGTTCCCAACCAATGTATTCTCCAGTCCTCTGGTTCTCCACCACAAGCCAGTCCTGGAGGGGCTTGAAGTACTCCAGGAGTCCTCCAGCATCCATGTTTCTCTGTCCAGTGATGTTCTCCATGGCGTCTTGCCAAGGGCGGGATGATCCCATCTGCAGCATCTTACTGGAAATACGAGAGAGACGAGTTTATGAAACAGACCTAAAGTCAGACATCAACCAAACACTGAAAATTTGATGTTTTAGGTTTTTTTAAAGAAATAAAAACGTTAGTTGTTAAGAGGTGGATGTTACAAAATCAAAGTTATCGGTAAATTTTCGGTCTCAACCTAAAATTGTGTAATTATCTGAATCAGAGTTATCGTATGAGGCAAGGTATGAGGTATGTTACTATGTAACTACTCACTATGAACTATTATATTTAATTGCATTTAATGTTGCAGAACAGTTACAAGATAGTACCCACCATATTATTGTGACAATTCTACTTCAACCTCACAATATTACACTCTTAGTGTCGATTCATACCAACGTCCGGATCCGCTCAGTGCCGATACTGTTCCGCAAGAGAGCTCATTGATATGGTATGAATATCAAAGAAGGAGTATGTACCAAGACAAATTTGTGTGGCAGTTTTTCCTTATACCCACCCTTGTGATATTTAACTACTTAGTTAGTTAAATAATTATTTTGAAGTGTAAAAATACTTACATCGCAGATTTTTTTTTTATTAAAAATCATTTTTTTATCACTAAATAATATTTTTACTAATTATTAATTATTAAAAATATTATTTAGTGATAAAAAAAGGTATAAAAAATATCTGCGATGTAAGTATTTTTACAGTTCAAAATAATTATTTAACTAACTAAGTAGTTAAATATCACAAGGGTGGGCAAAAGGATATACTGCCACACAGCACTTTGATATTCATACCATTTCAATAAGCTCTTGCGGAACAATATCGTCACTAAGCGGATCCGGACGTTGGTGTGAATCGACACTTAATGGCTGATTCACACCAACGTCCGGTTCCGCTCAGTGCCGATATTGTTCCGCAAGAAAACTTATTGATATGGTATGAATATCAATCGAGGAGTATGTGCCAAGACAAATTTGTGTGGCAGTATATCATTCTGCCCACCCTTGTGATATTTAACTACTTATTTAGTTAAATAATTATTTTGTGTAAAAATACTTACAACGCAGATTTTTTTTTTTTAAACCATTTTTTTATCACTAAATAATATTTTTAATAATTAATAATTAGTAAAAATATTATTAAGTGAAAAAAAAAATTAAAATCTGCGTTGTAAGTATCTTTACACTTGAAAATAATTATTTAACTAACTAAGTAGTTAAATATCACAAGGGTGGGCAAAAGGATATACTGCCACACAACTTTAAAAATATTAAATAAAAAAGTGGTTAAAAACAAAGTATATATGTTCTATTTGTTAATATTTGTGTAAAAAGCTTTTAAAGGGCGTAAATAAATAAAAATGTCTACGATATTCGATAGTGCCACATGAAAAATGAGTATATAACACCGTGATCCATGCTAAAACGACTCTTTTTAACATCTATAGGTACCAGCATCACTTTTATCAACTCCAGTCATCAATAATTTCTATTTAAAAGTAAAGTTATTTTTCAGATATCCAGTAAAATCCATCGCCTCAACATCTACTCTGCCTACGTCGTTCGACTTCTGCTTTACGCACCTTCTTTATTTTCTGGTTCTCGCCTCATCTTTTTTATATGAATACCGCACAAGAGTCTCAACTGCTCCCAATCATCTACAGCCAGTGAGACTATGGCATCCCCAAATAGGATATCTCGTGAGGCTGAAGGTAGTGGAGAGGGGAAGGAAATTGAGAAGAGGCAGGTTGGGAGGTACCTGGCTATTTAGATCTGGTCACCAAACACGGCTAAAGCCATTTCAAGCAACGTTTCGATTCTGAATGGTGGTCTTTCACCAGGGCGATACTTGGAGTATCTACCACTCTGGAACGTGCTGCAAATATATTTTTTATTTATTTTTATATGAATTAAATGTGTTATGACACATATTAATTAAATTAAAGTTATTAGCGCACGCCGGGTTTGAACCCGCGACCTTTGGATTCGTAGTCGAGCGTCTTACCACTCGACCATGGAGGCCTGGATCCCAAACTACCACCTCTCCTTGGACCAGACCAAGCAAAACTCGTGTGCTCTCCCTTCACACGTGCAGAAAGGAGCGACGTCTCACCTCTCCGTAGATCTTAATTTCTAGTCTACTCTAATTATTTGCGGGTCACATCCGTCTGACACAAGTCATATTTTTTTGAAATTGAGTTCTTGAGAGTGATTGCGGTTTGGATCTTGGCTTAAAGAACATAAGTAATGGACTCACGCGAGGGCATTTCCTGCCTCAGTGCTCTGATAGATGTCGCAGGTTGTCAACTTCTTGGTCTCATCTCCAGGAACGTATTCGCCAGCCTTCTCACAGAGGGCGCGGTGGAACTGGAACTGGATCACGAAGCTGACGTAATACCTGTAATTCACGCACTATTTTGAAAATATTCTTGCTTTAAACATTTGAATACTGGAAATAAAATAGGACATAAGTGCCAAAAAATTAAAAAATGAACTGAATATGTAGAAATATTCTATGTGCTATTGCCAATAACCTAAATTACGACATAAGTGGCAGAAAAAAATATTGTATTTCCTATTAATTCCACTAAATCGCGTTGGGCGTAAGTGTTGCATGCTTAGTTTTAAAATAGGGAATAAGTGCCAGTTGACTTTTGTATGAAAATGGCTGACGATGTCGTTAAAAACGTGCGTATTGAGGAGAGAAAAAGGCGAAAAAGTGGTGATAAAAGTGTGAATTTCGCAAGGAAGAAGAAGAAGGATGCTGGCCAAGAGTATATCTTATGTTTTAAAAAAGTGCTAGCTGCAAAAAAGGCACCTAATCTGGAGGTAAGTGATATTTGAATATTGTAAGGCAAGCATTTGAAATTTCCGTTAGGATGCGACTAGTGATGTAATTCTCCGAAATCGGAATAAATAATATTGTTGTATTTTTTTTAAATGTCAGTAAATAATTGTTATTTTTTGGGATAAGTAATAATTTATTGTATTTTTTAATTAAAATATTATCTCTAAAATATTGTGGCATTAATTTTTACTTGTCAATGGATAATATAAGTTGGAATAATTACAATTATTACCGTGGCAAAATAATACATGGCCATCACATTTTAATTTTTTTTTTTGTTTGTTTCAGGTTCATTGTAAGTGCAAATATTCATTCAAACTCTTAAATTTTGAACAGAAAATTAATCTTTTCACCGATTTTTATGATTTGGCTGACAATTTAAAACAAGGATCTTACTTGATGGGTCTTCTTCATTTAACCGAAATAAAAAGAAGACGTCACGGGACATTCACAAATCCGTCAGAAAGTCAACGCCAATGTTCAGTCTACTAATACAGTATACTATACCAGACGGAAAGGGTAATATAGTTAATATTTGTAAAACTACTTTCATGGACATATTTGCTGTTACCCCCCAAAAAATATGGATTGATGGATTTGAACAATTATGAAATTCCTCGTCTCCAGAGTACATCTAGAATAACTACAGAAAAACTTACGGATTAAAAGGGAATGATTCCTTACTTAAATAATGAGGAACATATTTTTTTGGTGAAAATCCCTAAAGGATATAACACACCATCCCGCCGTGAATCTTCGGGTAGGCAGATAATATACATGATACTGACAAACATTTTATTTGCTACTTTCACATCCTCATAGACCGTGCGTCTTGATCCAACAATATTACAACACCTTTGAAAAAAAAAACCCAAAAATAAAATTACTTAAATAAAATGTGAAGATATCATTTTTTTTGTTTTATTTTTTAAATAATAATAACCAGTGCTAGTAAAACAAACAATATATAATTCTTAGTTAAACATTGTATTTTTTATATTAAATTCTACTTTAACTTTAAAAAAATACTGTTGAGAAATACAAAATTTTCTATTTGTAAGTATTTGATTGGTGTTCTAAATAATATTAATAGGAGTGCACATCACTATTTGAAATGAATAAAAAACAAGTAGTATATCTATATTTGTAACTTAATACCTTATTAAAAACCTAAGCATGGCACTTATTCCCTATTTTATGCAACTATTTAAGGCACATGTGCCGTTTCTTTTACTGAAAAGTTTGAATCCATTTATCAACCATGTTTTAAGAGCTAAGTTTACTTTTATGTTTAATAAAGTTATATGATTGTCACGACAATATTTCGTAATACTCAATAAAAATTGTTTCAACACAATATATCTTTTTATTAGACATCTTATATGTCCTATTTTATTTCCAGTATTCATTTAGTAACACAACAATCTACATATTCACAATTGTTATTCTTAAAAATATATTTGATACCATTAATTTACAACAATCAACACAAGGATGGAAGAATCATTTCACAACATTTCATAAACTGTGAGTATATATTAGGATATGCTATGCGGAGAATAGTTTAAGGACAGTAATGAGTGTATATCTGGGTCTAGAAGAAACCCACGAAAAAAATAAGGGTACCAGGTAAATCGTTCTACCGCTATGAAAGGAAACGTCAAAGCGATATTTTCATTCGAAAATCGTAAACCGAGTACAAACATTGGGCTCATGACGATTTCGGAGAGGTTAATATCCTTGGGTCAGGATCCTGATGTTACCGGTTCAAAACCCGACGTAGGAAAATAAATAAACTTTATTCAATCTCTGCCGTATGATTAATACAAACTGACACATAGTGTTTATGAAGGTTAATTTAGTTAAACAATATATATTACTATATTTTTATGCTATTTTATTTACTATCTTTGTATTTTTTCAAAATAATATATTTAGCTAATGGGATTGAAAATAAAATAATGTATATATCTATGCCATATGATTATTACAAACTGTAGTATTTTTTTGGAACGTTCCAGACTGGTAGAAACTTACAAATATATAATCATACTTCTAACATTCAAAATATAAATGCTGATTAAAATGGCTTTAGCCCTGTTTGGTTATCAGATCCAAATAGTCAGACACTTCCAAACCTTCCTCTTCAATACATAAATTTTGAAAATGCTCTAATCCCACTGGCTTTGGGCAATTGAACTCTTGTGCGGTATTCACATAAAAAATATTAGCGACTCTCCGGCTGTGACTAAAGATGCCAGATCTTTGGAACATGTCCCATTAAAATAGCCGTAGAACAATTCATCAATCCCATCTGAAATCTAAATTCTAAAGATTGCATCAAGATAAATTAAATATTTCTCTCGAAATATTACTTTGGTATTATTATTACCTGGCATATTCTACATCAGCAGACACGTGGTACTTGGCTGCGGCATCAAAGTCATCCTCAGTCCTGGTGGTCGGTGGCTCCAGACCCTGGAGATCCTCGCGGAGCCTCCAGAAGTGACAGTTGTAGTCTTCTGGAACAGTTTCCCCCCTGAAGATGGCGTATCGGTAAATGTCCAGCAGGTATGCGAAAGGAAGGAACACAATCTTTTCAATACCCTAGAAATAAAAGAGAAAGATGCAGTAGTGGTACAACTAAATTTAGCATTTGCCTATACCCTACATACAGAGATGGCGTTAAGGTGTCGTAATAATTCATAGATTCCTATTGTATTTTCTCTTGGGGAATATTGTGACACTGAATGAGGGAAATGGAAGGAGAAGAAGAAAGATACATGACTTATTTATTTTATTGTTTACGCCCAAGTAAACTTTTACTAATACATCAAACGGTGAAAAAGTGAAAATTATTTGCTCAAAAAAAAAGAATAGTTGTAAAATAGTAAAGAATAGTGTTCGATTACATTATAATAATATTGGTTGAAGATGAAAGATATTATAGTTTTCTTGTATCTACATTCCGTGCAGTTAAATATATCAGCCACCTTTGCGTATGTATTGCCAATTATAAGCAATCTAGGTTCAAGCGAGTATCTGAAAGACTTTGTCCTGATGTTATTGTTACAGGTAAATATAATTTTGGATCGAGTAGTTCTCGTTGGTATGTGAAATGAAATAAGGTTCAGTAAATCAGGGCTGTTTATAATACCACTAACATTTTTTTGTAAATAAAAGCAGCCCATTGACTCTGTTGGTCTCTCAATGGGGTGATAATGAGATATCTTAATCTAGAAGAAGCAACGAGAGCGAATTTCGAACCCGCAACCTTAGGGCTCATAAGAATAGATTCTATAGCATTGTTAGTCATCGGTAAAATGACAGAATTTTATAAAAAAATGAATCATGAACACGTGTCATTAACTTTATCATTGCATCACATTTTCGTTATACTATTCAACGATTTTTTTCGTGTGTAACGACCAAGAACAAAACGAAGTAATGACAGTTATACTTAGGCGAAATAGATACTTAGAAGTAACAACAATATCAGAGGAACTAAATTGGCTAATAGTGAAACAGATGCTAACATTAAACACATTGATGTTAATACATAAAATGAAGAACAACTTGTTACCAAAATATTTTTCTGACAAAATTATCCAAAATGTTGATATTCACAAACATAATACAAGGACAGGCAAATAAATCAGACTACCAGAAAAGAATAAAGCCAACACACAAAATAGGTTACTATGTAAAGGGATGAAATTTTATAATGCCCTGCTGGAAACCATTTAAATTATGCCAATCAAAAAAATTCAAAATAGCCTGTAAGAACTATTTAAATACATTTAAATCAAAATAATAAGTACGGGTAGTATGTAAGTTAGAACATTATCAAGTCAAAAAGAAAATGAAATAATTAAATACTTCGTAAACTTTAATGTACAAGCAACTAATATAAAATAAATAAAACTAAACTAAATTCGTACCTTTCCGTAGAGGTGATTGATCTCGCTCTGAGCATCATCAGGCTCCTCGGGGAGAAGCCCAATCTTCCTCAAGTGCTTGGGGGTAGATACGGACAGGGAGATAGTGTCTCCAACAGCCTCATGGAAACCTGTAACCATTTCGTTATGAAAATATTTAACAATTTTTTTCAGTTAAAAAATATAAGTAATATGAAGAACCATAAACACCCATATAAAAAAATAAATGCTCATTTGATATAATAGCTCGATTTGGGTCTTTGAAAGCAAATACAGCAAACTCCTAAAAAAGGGTTCTTTAGGTTGAAAATTTTAATTGATTAAAAAACAACCTGACGTGTTTAGGTGTATCTTTTGACCTAGTCAATTTTAATTAAATATTGTTGAGATTGCTGTCTATTCGTAAAGTGAATCTACTTCTATAGGTCTCCTTGACATAATGTATAATAGTTCGTAGACAAGATACATGTAGGTATTATTAAAAAAATATACACGTTAAAATTTCCTACATTTTTTTAAAAATCTTCTTTGATATGTTACCTTTGTGAAAGTTCATTATTGATGATTGGCATTTAACTAAGTTATATAATATATGCTGTGCTAAATATTTCTGTAAATTTATGATTTTGCATTTTTTACTTGTCACAAACAAGTGACGAAATTAAAAAGCAAAATAAAAAAAAATACTTTAAAAAATATTTAACTAAAAGTGAACCAAACTAAGTTATTTGGCAATCGCTTAGACTGTTATGACTTTAAATCAATTTCTTAAAAATAATAAATATCATAATTATCAGAAATAACAGCTGAAAAGGCTATAATTAATTATAACAAATAAGCTTATAAGCGGCACAATTAGAGTCCCCGACACCAGCATGACCCTTCTCCCACCAACCTGGATTGGCCCCATCCTTAAAAATTGTTGGCTGGTCTTTGTACTGCAAGAAATATTGGATATGTCCCATCTCGTGGTGTACCGTTTCAAAATCGATAGCGTTAATGGCGGTGCATTGTTTAATCCTTAAAAATTAAAAATAAGGTTAGCTTTGTATAGTTATGTAGACAGTATTTACCTGGATTCGCTCCCTCTTTGAAAATAGCGGGCTGGTTTTTGTATTGCAAATAATATTGAATGTGGCCCATTTCATGGTGGACTGTTTCGAAATCGATACTATTGACTGCGGTACATTGCTTTATCCTTAAATAAACATTCAAAATATCAATAAATATATAGGAAAACTGGCATGAATGGATACTTATTTGCAACATAACTTAGAGAGTAGAGATACGATTTCAATCAACGATAGTGACTTTTATTGCCAAAAGATCTGAGTATAAAGCAGTAAAAACATTTGAACGATGAGCTCTCTCCTCCTGAAATTAAAACAACTTTTTCGTCTGGAATTTTTCGGCTAACGCAACTCTTTTAAGTTCGCAGCGTGGTTCCATCGTGGGTTTTGACAAATGTATGTTTTTGTCAAAAATAAGACAAGCTGCCTGTGCCATGTATTTAAACTAGTTTATCAAGAAGATTTGGATAAGAGTGCTGAAACTCTGGTGAAGCTGAAGAGTGAAGCTAGTGTATTCCATAAACCTACCTGAAGTCTTCTCCATCATAAAAGTCCCAAGCTGAAGCGTGGCAAACCAGCTCACGCCCATCAGTTGGCTTCTCAATGATTGAATTGTCCCAGAACTTTTGTGGCATCTTAGTAAGGTTTAGTGATTGGAAGAACTGGTCGGAGAGTTGGAACATCTTGAGGGCAGTGTAATTCTGAAATCAATAAATGTTCACACTAACAATTGATTCATTCCAAGGAGTATCAAATTAATTTAAGAATGGAGACAAATTTGACAAATGTTTGTTCATAATAAAAGCTCTACAATTTATCATTTCTAATTTTGAAACTGGTTAATTCGCGGTGGAACTCCATTTTAATGATTTTAATAATACAAAATTTTAAAACTTTTTTCCATTTATTTTATCTAAGACCTGATCGGTTTCACCTTATGCAGGGCATCTTCAGACTGGTACAATTTGAAGTAAATCTATGGCATATATACTATTAGTGTCTGGAATGGATACTTATTGAGTAAACATCTGTGACTTTGGGTTTTGTTTTATTGTTGACAGAGGCGGCTTCACAATAACAATCAAAAATGCTTTCGGGTAATTGTATTACCTTCAGAGAGACGGGTTACGTGGTGATTCGTTAGATTCGTTGTTAGCTTTATTTTTAACAGTTGACTATTTTTGAATTAACTCTTTAATTTTCTCTGCATTTTACAGAAGAAATAAGGCAGACAACATAACAAGGTTTTTAAGAGAAGACAAATATAAGGCAAAAATGTTTTGAGAAGAGGGAATCAGAGCTGAAAACGAACAATGATTTCGGAATACATTCCACTAAGTAGCTTATTGTTGTCCATTTCAAAATACAGATCGAAATTGATGACGATGACATCAACAATTGAAAATTAACGAGAAGATATGGGAAATACATAAGAAACAACGAAGGTGCGACATTTCATGGCAAATTTTTCATACCTGTTCAATCATGGCAGCAGTGACGTCAACATCTGGTTTATCTGGATAAGGCCTGCTGATCGACTCCACGTTTCCCCACTGTTGAGCCCAGACATTTCCTGTGGAGAAAATTAAAAACTTTATCAAACTTTAGAAGAGGGTTCTGAGTTGTTTGAATCAAATTGTTTACTGGTAATAATAAAATAAGTTACTCTCAAATCCTTTATTTCGGAACTTAAATATTGAAAATAATTGTTGTTGGTAGAATTTTCGACATTAATTCTTTCGATTCTAAGTTAAAAATTAGAAAGTACTATTAATGACGTTTTTAATATTTTTTTGGAACAGGCTTTTTACGAAACTTGGTTTTCTCCCTTCATTTTTAAGTAAGAACTGAAAACAAGTATAATTGTAAAGACAAAAGTAGTTAAAAGTTAAAAAGAACTGACATTTTATAAAATATGAGAATAAAGTTTACCCTTGAAGCAAGAATATATGGAGAGAGAGCTAATTCTTTTTACCCAACCTATACAGGTTTGGGATAAATCACTTTCTTCGGGGTTTTCCGTCGTACACGCCGTCGTACCGCTTTAAAGTATTGTTAGAATGTTCTTCGTGTCTCGCGTCACCGTCGACTCCGCCCACACGTTATGATCCGCGAAATAAATTGAGACAACTCAACGGTTTATTAGGTTACATATTATATATATTTTTTAACAATACTATAAAAAGTGGTAATACGAATAAACAAAAAGATTATGAATGGATGTATAAATATCCTAGCCCTAGTCCTAGCTAAGCCCAGGTCTAGTCAAGTCCGGCAAACCTCGCATAAGCTGCCTACAGTTCTCTCTACAGCGCTATCTCTTGTATATTATTGAGAGTTTACAAATATTTATATTTATACTAAGGATTATCAAATGCAACAACAAAAAATTGCCTGCGTTACTCACCAAGCATATGTGCGGGGATGGGTCCTCTGCGCGAGATGACAGAATCTCCATACTTGTCCCACAGGCGTTTCCTCACATAAGCGTGAATTTGAAGATACAGTGGCTTCAGTTGGTTCCAGATCTTGCTCATCTCATCTTCGAAGTCATCCTGCTCGTATTCCTTGAGCCAAAATTCAGCGTTGTTGGTGTAGTCTGTAATGTAAAAAAATCATACAAAATTAAATATTTCAGACCTACAGCAAATATACAATTTCATATTCTGCCTTGCCAATTTAAATCACGAATAAAAAGCATACAAAAGACTGACGGCACATTTATAAACTGTTTAAAATCACAAGAGATTTGATCACACAGATTTGCTGCAAATCCGATGAAATGAAAGCTCAGTTCAATTAAATTAAAGTTATACTTACTATTCATGACGGCAGCTTCGTTGCTGAGCTTGACATACTCTACGAAGGCTCCTTTGACCTTAGCCCCAGCTTGTTCGTGCCACTGCACCCAGGCGCTTTTCAGCTGCTCTGGGTTGGTGCTGCTTGCGAAAATTTCGGTAATTTCTAAAAAAGTACCAAAACATTATTATATTCATATCTTCAAAAATATAACTAATATTTTGCAGAAAAGAGATTAGATGCTGTGAAAGATTCAAATCATATTTTGAGTGTGCTCAGTACTCTATAAGAGGACAAAAAATATCTTGTTAAAGATTCTCTGATTTAAGCTCAAATTATAAAAAAGCACAGTTTTCTTCTTTACTTTCGATAATGGGGTTGTGTAAAAAATAGGCTATTACTCATTTTTTTAGATAACTCCTTACAACCACATTTTTTTAAAGAACCATCTAAGATGACACAAAATTCACACAAATATAACACCTCTACAAAGTTTTCAGCTATGTTATATTATAATGTATGTATGACTATGTATTGTTACTATCACTGCCAGTGAAAGACAAAAAATATAATCAATAGTAGAATATGAAGCTGAATAAATCGTTTCTCAACTTCTGAAATCGTTAATATTTTTTAACAAAACTCTGACCAAGATCGGTCCCGTGCAGGCGCAATAAAGGTAGTCTGCTCCAGGCGGCAAATGCTAAGGGGTCTTTTGTTATTCATTATTATCATTTTTAACAAACATCTAAAAGTTCACGTAATTTGGTCTCAAAGAACCTAAAAAAACGGCATCATACTTCCGACCCCAAGTCTCGCATTTTGCCCACAAAGTGGTATTTTTTTTAACAAATTTTTATTTTTTAGTATATTTTCATTTAATCGTTATCGATTCTTCATTTTGAACAAAAATTCAAAGGTTCGCTTCATTCGGTCCTATGAGTCTAAAAAAACGGCATCATATTTCCGACCCCAAGTCTCGCATTTTGCTCACAAAGTGGTATTTTTTTTAACAAATGTTTATTTTTTCGTGTATTTTCATTCAATCGTTTTCAATTCATCATTTTGAACATAAATCTAAAGGTTCGTTTCATTCGGTTCGTTGGGACTAAAAAAACGGCAAATATTTCCGACCCCAAGTCTCGCATTTTGCCCGCAAAGTGGTATTTTTTTAACAAATGTTTTTTTGGAGATTTTTTTTCATTCAATCGTTATCGGTTCATCATTCTTAATAAAAATCCAAAAGTTCACTTCATTCGGTCCCATAGAGCCTGAAAAATCGGCATCATACATCCGACCCCAAGTCTCGCATTTTGCCCACCAGGTGGTATTTTTTTAAATAAATGTTCAATTTTTAGTATATTTTCATTCAATCGTTATTAATTCATCATTTTTAACATAAATCTAAAGGTTCACTTCATTCGGTCCCATAGAGCCTGAAAAAACGGCATCATACTTCCGACCCCAAGTCTCGCATTTTACCCACAAAGTGGTATTTTTTTAACAAATATATATATATATTTTTTTTTTTTATCGTTCAATTGTTATCAATTCATCATTCTTAATAAAAATCCAAAAGTTCACTTCATTCGGTCCCATAGAGCCTGAAAAAACGGCATCACACTTCCGACCCCAAGTCTCGCATTTTGCCCACAAAGTGGTATTTCTTTTAACAAATGTTTTTTTTTGAGGACTTCAAATTAAATTGTCTTTTTTATAAAGGCTTACTCCAGTCGGCTTCTATTGCTTAAGAAAACGGCTTCTTATTTTCAACACCAGAAAAGCTCGACAAAATCCATAAATTTGATTATTTTTTCTTGCGTTTTATTTCGCTGGATTTTTTCGTTGATTCTTTATTTTCTTTAATATTTTAAATCTTGGCGAATATCTTTAAGAAAATTGTTTTCAGCATCATACTTTATAATAAATTGCAAGGCGCGCTGACACACACAAAAATATATTTGCCTGACTAGATGCGTACAGCAATAAAATAATTCATTTCGACCGAGCTAAAAAAACATTGTTGGAGTCAAATATTCCATTGAACGAATTTCAAAAATTTACTATAACACAGGAATATATAATCAACGCTTATACATTATTATTGCGAAAACAATAAATAAATAATAAATAAAAACCATACCATTCATGGACGGCAATCGAACGATGCGGAGTAAAAACCCACGCCACTCGTTTTATACTTGATACTGTGTGTTGAAAAGAGAAAAAAATATGCAGAAAAAGCAGTGCAACATAATGAAATTGTGCGAATTTAGTTTAATGAGATAGGGTTATATTAATTTATAGTGCTGTTACATAAGGAATGACAGTTATTTTGACTTAAACTAACGACGTTTTTTCACAAAAAGAATACACACGAATTTGAAATGTATTTTATGCAACGTTAAGATTGTTTTTGCATACTGATATAATTGTAAGTTAAGTTAAAAAAACAATGCAAAAGAAACATTCAGTCCTTTCAAAACATGTTGGAATATATATATTTTTTATATTTTTTTTATATGAATACCGCACAAGAGTCTCAACTGCTCCCAACCGTCTAGAGCCAGTGAGATTATGGTATCTTTGAATAGTGTATGTTGTGAGGGGAAGGAGATTGGGAAGAGGAAGGTTGGGAAGTACGTGACTATTCAGATCTGGTCACCAAACACGGCTAAAGACATTTTAAGCAACGTTTCGATTCTGAATGGTGGTCTTTCGCCAGGGCTATACCTAGAGTATCTACCCACTCTGGAATGTGCCGAAAATAAACTTTGATGAATTTAATGTGTTATGACACATATTAATTAAATAAAAGTTATTGGCACACGCCGGGTTTGACCCGCGACCTTTGGAGTCGTAGTCGAGCATTTTACCACTCGACCATGGAGGCCGTCTATGTCTATGTTACGCACCTTGTCGTTCTTAAGGTGTTTTGTATTTTTTAACAATACACGAATCCTTATGTTACTCTGCTTATTTAACTTAACAAAACATTAACATCTTATACAAACATTTTTTTATTTTCAATTGAGAAACCTGCCAAAAACAAGTGGTTAACAGTGATGAAATTTCTATGAAATTTTTGCTATTATGTATAATACTCATGGGTCCACGTGGGAAATAGCGAAGATACGTACTACACACAAAAGTCCTTTTCACGTAAAATTTCGTTTTTCGTAAATGTTGGTGTTTAAATTTAGGCGCCTGCGTAACCTGCGCCAGGCGCCGTTTGGTTCAAGGCCAGGCCTGACTCTGATCCACAAAACATTGGTATCGGACATAATTTGGAGAACGAAGGGGATGCTAGTCGTAAACGATATGAAAGAATCTGAAATGATTGACGCAATCAAGCAATTGAGGAAGATTTGGAAGATGTTTCTAAATTACCTGGTTCCAGAGAAAGGTCGCATTTGGTGGGTTCAAAGAAGTCACAGATCTTTGCCCTAGCGTAGTTGTTTTCCATCTCCGAGATAGCCTTCTTGAGTAGCTCGAACTTGTCATCAGGTAGAGCCGAGCTGCCCAGCAGGGAGTACTTCTCGAATTTCCTCTTCAGCTCGTAGTCCTGGAAGTCAGCTGTGTTGTAGGTGACCGTCTCCTGCCACGCGATCTTCTCCTCTCTTGCCAACTCTAGGGAAACTTTGATCTGAAAGATAAAAAATATATAAATATAATTGGCAAGAATCAAAAACAACATCTGATGACATCCTTGAAAAAGGGGTATGCCCATCTGCTCCAAATCCAGAGGTCGCAGGTTTGACACCTGGCGTGTTCTTGATGTAATATTGTTATTTTCTTATTTTTTTCATCTGCATTGGAACGCTTGTACATCTGCCCTGATGATGGACATTGGTGAGGTGTTCAAAACATTGGATCAAGACTTGAATATTTTTAACACTGCTCAGTAGGTTGGTACCCAAGAATCCAACTACCAAAAAAAGATTTTAATTTGAAAATCGGTAAAATTGTTAAATGGATTCAGATGGAATTTATGGAGAAAGAAAGATTCGGTTCATTTTTCATTACGATTGTTTTGTTATTTTGAGTTCGTTTTAATTATTTATTTACAAGTGAGAAAATCATTCACAGGATATGAACAACTATGAATACATTTAAATTCCTCTTATTCGTTATTATTATTGGGCAATGTACAGGTAGGTAGTGTAAAGATGGAGGACTTAGCGAACAAAGGATTTGACCCGGAACGTCTAAGTGAAAACCTGACGCATTCAACTCCCCACTAACCAGCCAGTGGCTGAGTAAGTTAAATGGATTTTATTTAATTGAAAAAATATATATTGAACACTTTTTACCCTGTTTTCATCATTTTCATCAGTGACATTGGAGCCATACTGCCACTCGGCCAAGGTTCCAACCGTCCTCCTGCCTGCGGTGGCTTGGTCCAGCTTGTCGATGTAGGAAGCTGCGTCTAGTTCCGCATCTTCAAGCGCGGAATCCTTCGCCAGAGTCAGTGAAAGGGTTATTGCCAGGATGATGGCTAACACCACCGTGCCACCTGCTACTGCCATGATTGTCTGAATGGAATAAAAATCAATTGTTAACCCCTTGCATGCATTCCGAATATTGAAGCTCCCCTCCAATCATTAAAAGTTGTAAATACTCTGTAGACAGTGTTGCTATCTTATTGGTTTCCAAGGGTATACGGAAACCTTTTTTTTCTTATGTAAAACTATCCAGAATGCTGTTTTAAACATTTGAATTTTTTGTTCTCTAATCAGCAGTATCTTTTTCAATTATTGGTAAGAGTATCAATATTTTTGAGAAAAGGTAAGTTGTATCATCGCTGGAAAGGCAAAATGGCTGAAGCGCATTTTAGGAAGCTTAGTCTAGAGCATTTAAAAGTTTTTATTTTATTTTACAATAATAAAATTCATTCAAAAAAGTCTTAAGTTGGATTTTGAAAAAAAAAGTTTTTCAGGTAACTGAATGCTCTCACTGAGTTACCCGAAGCGACAGAAAGCTAAAAAAGTGGTCGCTTGAGTCAAGCCTTGTATAATATAGTAAATATATTTTAAATGGCTGAAGGGCCACAAAAATCTTCATAATCAAACCAAAATCAGGGCATTCGATGCAGAAAAAAAAAAACTGATCAAAGTTGCATATTTAACTCATTTTTTTACCAAAATGTCGCTTAAGCCCTTTTGTCTTTCCAACGAAGACATGTAAAGCAACAAAGAATTGGGCTTAATAAAGGATTATGTGTTTAATTGCTCATTTATAACCACCGAAATAAAAAGTTAATCTTATTTTATATCTTTACATGTTCGGAAAAGGTTTTTAAAACTACAGTTTTTTTGGATTTTTTGTTTGTTAGAAACCGGTTTTTATGGAAATATTTTCAACCACTAGTTACACCACATTCCCAACCACACTCTGGTCCGCGCCACGAAAAAAAAAGACAAAGATTGCGGTACAATCGCCTTTACATAATATTTAATGTATACTGTTATGAACGTATTGTATATATACTTAATGTATACTGTTATGAACGTATTGTATATATACTTAATGTATACTGTTATGAACGTATTGTATATATACTTAATGTATACTGTTATGAACGTATTGTATATAATCTATTTATCACCAACCACCACCATACAATATTTGCTTGGAATTAAACTTTTACGACGGAGTGACAAACCTCACGATGCTTATACAAAACTTGCATTATTTACCAACATACGATTTGCCACATTGATTTTTATATTGATCAACCCGAATGAATTGGTCGATGTCGTTATTCGATAACAAGGTTTTGCACTTTGGGAAACCACACGAAGTCCTTAACTAAATCCTTTTACTTAATATAAGAGAGAAATCCCCCGCATAATAAATCTCGTAGGGATCATTGTTTTGACGTACCCTCTGAAAAATACTACATTCGTAAATAAGTTTCTTTGCAGGAGCAAAGAAAGAAGTCATTTTTACTGTGCGGTAATTTTGCTCTATACGAGTAATATTTTTCAAATTTATTAAAATAAACATTCATAAATTAATTAACGTACATAATATTTTTTCGGTATAATTTATGGAAAAAAATAGATCATGGAGAACTTTACGCAGGTCGATAACGTGGAGTTTTGGTCTCCTCCTAATCACTCATGTTGTGGATAGGTAATATTTCGATCTACTGTTATAGAGATCATTGGATGATGCCTGGGGTAGGGAAAGAGAAACAGAGATTATCCACAAATGGGATGATCTGACGTCCTAAAAATAATTATTGCCGAATTCCGACGGGTAAGAGCCACCGGGAATTGGTAAAACAGAGGCATTTGAGAAAAGCCTCATCCAAATAAAAGTACCTGATTTTCATATATTGACTATTAAGGCGAAACAATTTTTAAAAGACCTTAAAATTCTAACGAAAGCTCTAATTGTGCTAGCGGTGATAAGTTTGAAATTGCCATGTAACGCCCTTTGCTTGCTTAGGTTTATCCCAAAAAGAAGGGTTTTTTTTTTAAAGCTCATAGACAAATATGAAAATGCTTTCTGCTCACACGCAAAGAAAAATAATTTGCCACATTACACGATCTTGGGTAGAAGATTTAACAGGCCTGAGAATATTTTTTTTCTGGGCTAATAAAAAGCCTCGCTTAACAAATATGTCAAGATGTGTTCTACTCAAAGTATTTAATAACAGCATTTATAATATTTCTACACGATCGAAATTTCAAATTAAAAAAAAAAACTTTGCAATTTATCACCTAACAATAGTTCTTGCACCTTTCGCAATGCACTGAAAACGTATTTATTTTTTTCTCGTTAAAAATGCTTTGATTTATTTTCTACGTATTCAAAAGAATATAACGGTAAAACAAAGCCAGATAAGAATGACAATAGAATTCTAGTGTAGAAATATTAGTGAATTAATTAGTATGAATAGCTTTGAACTTGAATATAACGTTACATCACTGTTGTAATAATTATTGTCATCTAAAAGAAACCGGATTTTCAAGTAATTTTGTCGAGTTCAGGCTAAGGCGGCAGAATTCCTTACACTAAATGAAAAAAAATCTAACAGTTAATTCTCCAGGCAGAAATAAAATGTCAATGTTCGTGACTTAAATCAGGTTGGTTTAGTTTTTAAACACGTTTGAACGAAGAAATTTATTTTTTCAACTAAGAGCTTTTTTTCAATATTTTTCACTGGAGAGTAAAAATAGTTGAAGATGCTCGAGTATAATGCCTGGTATTATTTGTTGTTGAATTGAGTCATCGGAAAATACAATTTAAAAACACGTTAGGAATGACAAAAATGTTGAACCAAGGTAATGTTAAAAGGCATTACCAAATTCTAAGATCACGTAATGTTTAAACAAATGTTTGCATTTTTTTTAACTGTATACTTTAGCGCTCTTTAAAATAACATTATTTGCCTTAATGTTAGGTACCTACTGGGTAAAAACTGTTTTTTCTAGAATTGATTTATTTCAAAAGTCGTTTTGAAATTTTAATGTAGCTGAATTAATTATGATAATAATACCAGATTAAAAAATCCGAAAACCGCTTTTTTGGCAATACTGCATAGATCAGATTTACAAATAGTAATATATGTGACATCGGGAAAAACCTCCTAAAATGTATACAACATCTGGCATTAAAAAAATATTGCATTGTCGTTAAATTGGAGATTTGCATAATCTTATAAAACAAATAGTGGTTTGCTACAATTTCATTTCGTTTTACATGTAATTTTACACATGTTGATACAAATATTCACAAAACTCATTAAATTTGTGACGTTATAATGTATATTACAATGTACGTGTTTTATCGTCTATTGAATATGCAAAATAATAATAAAGGTGTAAAAAAATCTACTAAAATAAAACGACAATATGCATTCACTTGAAAACAACGGCAAAAACTCGTCGAATAATAAAAATAAGGTATGTATTACACACAACTTATATTATATGAGGGGCTTGGAAGCAAAGGCAGCAATCTCCAAAAACGGTTCTGTAGCATTGTCAACTTTTGAATGATTATTATAAAGAAGTGGAGGATGAAATGTACAAAAATGTTGGTGCACATTAAAGTAGGAACAATTTGAAATAATTATCTCTAAATTTATCAACATATTCACAAAAAAAGTGCAATAAACGTTAAATCAACTTTCCGGGGAATTAATTAAAAATGAAGGGGATTGCTGCCTTTGCTTCTAAGCCCCTCATATGTAGATACCCACGAATACTTGCGAATATTTAAGGTGAAAAAATAAACACATGCAGTTCGTCCTTGGAAAAATAGACTGAGAAATTACATTTTTCAGAAGTGCACTTAAGTTAAACGTTTTATTTTACTACTTTTATGGGCACTTAATTTTACTGTAACGTATAATATTGATGGGGTGATTTGATTGCTTTTATATGGTTGTATCAATTAATTTTACTGCGTGTACGTTACTTGCATAATTTTTTTTTTAAACTATACATAATATAAAGAATGGTGCCTTTCCTTGGAAGATACATTGCCAACAAACAGTGAAAAAAAGTAACTTTAAATCAACGAATTAATCAACTATCGCCGAAGGATGTAAATAAGATTTTTATTTGTGCATCGAAAAGAACCGGTTATCTAAAGCAAGGTAAATATGTTTTTCTGCGCACTGATTTCACTCGGTGAATTCTGAAACCATGACGTTGAAAGGTTACTGAACGCTAAATTAAATCCTGGAGCAAGATTCACGCTAAATATTTAATTCACAGATAGTTAGGCTGAGTCAATACGTACCGATTAGACGAGCTCACAACTAAGACTGAGCTCTGCAGACCAAATTGAGGTGTTTAATATATTCAATGCGATCGCAGTGCCGCCGGGCCTTCATTACCGTGAGGCGATTTTACTCATTGCATCGTCACGCTGGGAAGCCTGAGTCGTTGGCCAAATTACCTTAGGTTAAGTATTTTACGAAGTATGAGCTTTTTCAGCAGAAACAATGAGCTTGATTTTTTAAGTTTGGTATCCATTTTTAAGTCTTATATGTGCAAACACAAGTTTCATTTATTTAAATTAGAATTAACTTTGAAGTTTTATGCTTTTTTATTTTGATATCAATTATTGAAATAATTTCAATAATTTTCAACTAAAATATGAAACAGAAAATAAAAAGAGTTTGGTTGTGACTGAGACTTGAACTCGGAACCTCCTCACTATCCGGGAGTAGTGCTAACGTTGAGGATTATTCATATTATTTCAATAATTAATATCAAAATAAGATATTCATTCCAGACTTTGTCGAAAGTTTGTCTTAGTCGAAAGATCTTCCGTAAAATAAAAATGAATATTTTATCCAAGACGCCATCTATGTATACAAATGTGCTCGTATTCATGTACCTACGCATTATTAATCCTACATAATTTTCTTTACGAGTACGTACGTCCGTACAAGTGTGAACTTTTCAAAATTGAAACTGACGGATGTGTTCAAAAATTATCAAATCAAAAAATTATCTGTTCAAATCTCTGTCTACCTAATAAAATACCTACCTATAATTTATTTTAAAAGACAATATTCTGTTTTGGAAATGGGTGGATTAAAGCAACTAATACATTTTTTCGGCAGGTAAAATTACATCCCGTGATTAAAGTAATGACTCTTTAAACGTGAAATCATTATGGCAAAGTAATTCTATGTATTCTAGATAATTTTCTAATAAACTTTGTTCCAACTTCCTAACTTCGTAACTTACGCACTTCAAAAGTTGCAAAAAAAAAAAAACAAATTATATGATTTTTTTATTTATTCTTTTTAAGTTTGATCGAAAGGGTGTATTTGAGAGGCACTCGCTAGTGCTGCCGCCAGTTCGGTTGATGAAAATAACGCAGCGATAAATTTTAACAAAATCGTCACCCAATATCGCCGTTTCACTTCGTGATTCAATGTTGTGATTGATTAACGAAGCTTTGAATACTACTGATACCGATTGATTAGATTCGGTTGGATTAATTATCGCCGGTTCAGAGATGAAATCGTCTATGTAAATACACATCACATATGTAGGTACTATATGCATTTAGATTTTCTATTAAAAATTATACCAGCCTATTTGCCAACATTGTTTAAACCATTCCAGATTTTTAAGCGGATCTTTACTAGCGACTGAACTTTTGTAAAAGTATTGTACAACCGAAGGTTTAAGATGCTAATCTGCTACCCCAGCATAAAGTATTTTTTCTATCAAGTTCAAAGTGGGCTTAAATAATAAAAAAAATAAAAAAAAAATGCTACAAGTACACAAAAGACAGTCTACAAAATTTCACTTTATTTAATTGTATTTAAAAGTATTGACAAAAAAGCCCTACAGTAGCAAAAGGCAGCCTACTCACCGGGTAGAAAAGATTATCTCCTCATTAATGCACCTCTAATAATAATAATAATAATAAATGGATTACTTTTATAGTGCCGTTTTTGTGGGAAAATCACCTCAAGGGCGCTAACCTAACCTAACCTAACCGCAGTTGACACAGGAAGGGGGACAAATATTTCCTAGAACTGTTTAAAAATTTCATCAATACGATATATTATATTTCAATGTTCATGTTTTCTAATGAATACCGCCCTAGAGTTCCAATTGCTCCCAACCGTCTAGAGCCAGTGAGACTATGGCATTCCCAATTGGGTTCGGTTGTGAGGCTGAAGGTTGTGTCGGAGGGGAATGAGATGGGGAAGAGGATGGTTGAGAAGCACCTGGCTATTCAGATCTGGTCACAAACACGGCTAAAACCGTTTCGATTCTGAATGGTGGTCTTTCACCTGGACGATACTTGAGTATCTACAACTCTGGAACGTCCCGCAAATATACTATAAATATATTTTTATTAATTAAATGTGTCATGACACATACAAATTAAATAAAAGTTATTTGTACACGCCAAGTTTGAACCCGCAGCGTTTCACATTTACTTATAATAATAATCATCAACAATAAAAAACAAATAATAATTTGCCGCCAACTTGCAACACTCGTTTAAAATTAGGAATGGTTTTTGCGAAAAAAACTAAAATATTTACCGTTTATTGCTGCACAAGTAATTTAAGCACACTGTTGAAAACATGTTTTTATTTAATTTGGCTAAAAACTTATGAATAAAATTGATGTGTAGTAATTATTTTCTAGAAAACAGAAGCACAAACGTCAGTTTAGCGAACTATTCAAAAATCAATAAAATATTCGTTTTAGTACTTGGGTATAGAAATAAATTTATTTTTAAATACTACAACACCAATTATTTTTGTAACCTTTTAAAGATCGATGGTTAAATTTAACTTTTTTCCCAATAAAAAACTATTTTTATACAGTAGGTACTAACAATTTATATTTATTTAATTTTCACTGAGCTATGAAATTTGTCTTCGCTCGAGTTTCAACACTCTTTTTTCGATATTTTTGTCTTATATTTTGGTAGATAAATGTATTAATTTTAAAGTTTCATCGCTCATGATGGAATTGAGGTTGCGAACTAACAGTGATTGCGTTGATTTATAAATTCCAGACAGAAAAAGTTTGCAGTCACCTACTTTAGACTACTACTAGGTGTTATGACAGATGGATTATTGGCGGGGAAAATAAAAATTGCGAGGGAAAAATGATGTAATTAAAGATGTGGATAGATTATTGGGGGAAAAGAAAGATTGGGATAAGAAAAAATAGAAAGTATAAAGATGCACGAAAGGAAAAACGTTTGTGTTACTAATAAACGAAAACATATTGATAGTCGTGATTTTTTAATGGTTTTTTTTCATGACTCATCATGAAAAAAAGTCATATTCTTATTTTATCAAACGAGTCATATCTTCTTTAAATAACTAACTAACTAAACTAACCGTTTCCCCGCAGGAGTAGGAGGAATAGTTGGACCGCCATACGACTCTGTCTTGGTGCACACTCCTTGATTCATTCAGATTCATACATGGCCCGACTTAGTATTTGATTCACTTAATCGTGCCATGTCTTTCTCGGGCGTCCCCGACTTCTTCTGCCATTCACTTTCGCTTCAGATATTCTTCACACAATCCTTTGACTTTAAATATGTTACGATATTATTAAATCGATTATAGATATTTAAAAACTATGAAGTCAAGCTACATAAATCGATTTATTTTACATAAAAAATTGTTTTATAAAACAAAACATCAAATAAAGTATGCACAAATAGGCAGTCGAAGGCTTTTAGAGTTTTCATCTAAAAGAAACCTAAGATCTAGAAACCTTGAGTGTTCCGTCTGTGATCTGAATATCAATTGAGGTGTAAATCTTTTATGTTTAAATGAACCTCGATCACAGAATGAGAAAACAGTCGATTTTGATGTTAACGAGCCAAACATGCATTTCAGCAATCTATTGTGTAAGTAATGAATACTCAAGAACGCAAATATGTTTTTTGTGAATGCAGCTTAGGTTTTGAAGTACCTACACTGAATATATATTTATGTTTATAACATTAATGCTCCTATGCAAAAACATAATATTTAAAATAAAAATACGACTTTTATGGCTGCTTGACCCACGATTTCGAGGTCGCAGTGCCGGTTTAAAATGAAATAAATTTGTATTTGCATAGTATTTTCACAGCATTAAAATTAATTTAATTTCGCCATACTTGCAACTCGTTCTGTAGCTCTAAGGTCGGCGTGTTTCAAATTCTGACCACATTTGATGAACATCGGATCATCGATAATTGCCATTTTGAATATTTGACATGTTTCATCTTATGAAAAGATTCTGATCAGTGCTACCTGGTATACATGTTGATTAACTGATGCATGCTGAAATTCACAGAGAATCGACGTTTAGCGGAGACTGTTCAAACACTTCAAATTGAAAATTGCGCTGACGAGAATTCGAAACAACCCAACCTAAAGTGTCACCCAGGTAAAATACCATTTTAATTTTAAATTTCTTGAAACGGCTTTAGCCATGTTGAGTGATTACATCTGAATAGCCGGGTACTGTACTTTATATTTACAATTTAGCCAACATTACAGTTACAAATTGGGAGTGCCATAGTCTGACTCCAGGTGATCGTACCTAAATGCTGTATCATATAAAAGAGGCGTGAACTCCAAATAGGCACATTAGCACTGCCTACCCTGCCGTATCTGTATAAAGACATGAATTATACTTTCAAAAATATGCGCGAAGTTTAGCTAATCACGCCGCTGCGAGCGCCCCACCGACCGTTTTACCGAAACGTGTCAAAAGCAGTAACTACACGTGCCCAAACGGCGCCAACGTCAGAGTAGATTATTCTATGTTCACTAGACTACACAAAATATGTATGTTGAGCTGTGTGCGCGTTCAAGTGGCTCGTTTGTGTTAGTATCTTTGTTAATGTTTATGCAGTGCTTTTACACAACAAATGCAATAAAAATCGTGGTAATTGGTACTTATTTTTATTTTCAATTAATCCACAGGTTTTCTACTACTTACCCAGATCAAATACTCCGTAAACGCCACTGTACCTGAACAATATTACATTGCTGAGAGTGGGTGTAAATTAATGGATATTCACTTGTATTGAAAAAAGGGCCAAAAATAAATAAAATAGAATTTTTTTGTTGGACTTGTCAGAGGTAGAATATATGAAAATAATTTAATAATTCTATGAAGTCCTGTGATTGAATTTTCTGCAGTTATCTTGGGTATGTTCCAGAATTTGCTAGTAAACACTCAACTATATCTAAAAATATATATTGTTTCGCAATCATCACTCTAATCAGTATTTCCGTTACAAATATTATCACCATAAACAGGTTACTTGCCGTTTTCCTAATATTATAAAAACATTATTATCCACAGGTGACTTACCTTATGTTGACGATTTTTTTCAGTACAACAAAACACAGACACAATCACATTACAATGACCGTCATAACGATAAAAACCTTTTATTTTTTTAAGAATAAGATAAGATAAAACTATGAACTGTTCAAATCACGTAGATTTACAATACATATTTAAAAGTATTCAATGAACTGTAAATAAGCCGCGCAAAGGGAATTTATTTAGAAGAAAACAAGAACATTTACGTTACAAGCTGAGTCAAACACGACCAGGTAATTCACGGAGTTACCTAACTCTATAAACAATAATGATTGTATGAATGTCATTTTGTTGTACTGTGAAGCGAACCATTAATGCATTGTTCTGTGAGAATAGGACAAACTGGAATGACGTGAATGACAATGATAACAATGTAAATTTAATGAAGTAATGAGCCGACACAGCAGCTTATAGCACGTGCATAGTACCTGTCCATAAAGGATACGACATAACGACTGGTTGACAGTTTTTATCCATCTTCGATTGTACATCAATAATTTTAAAGGTATTTTTTTTAAATTCGACAGCTAAAGTAAGCAAGTTTGCTAACTTCGCCTTGCGTTCAGTACTAGGGATGTTTCAAACATCGTCACATGTTTTTGACGGTCAAATTGACAGTCGGTCGAGTGTGTTGTCTTTTACAAAATTATGTTTCTGTTAATTGTGCTATTATCTCAGATAATGTGTTTATGTATTTCTTTATATTGTCTGTTGATTATATAGGTGGTTTTCCTGAAATAGCAACTCATATTCGGAGAGTTGGTTTTTTCTCCCTCATGTCAATAAAAAGTTTGATTAATAATAATAATTAAGTTTTTATTCCAAAAGGTATGCAGAAGTAGTGCAATGCGATGCATTCCATAATTGAAAATAATACATAAAATAAAGTTGCAATATATTTATACACAATAATAAAGATAAAAAACATAAATTCATAAGAATAAATAAAAATTAAAAACTTAAGAATTGTTAATCGAGGATATTTATTTAGTTTATTATATACGCCCGAGAGGGCTTTTACATTAAAAGGTTTGCAATTGACAGTGAAAAAATGAGAATTATTTGCACAAACAAAATAAGGAATGGTTGTAGAGTAGTAGAAATAGTGTTTGAATACATAAAAAGATTATGATTGATTAAAGAAACATGATGTTATAACCTTCTTGTATCTACATTCCGTGCAGTTAAATGCATCAGCCACCTGTGCGTATGCATTACCAACTACATGCAATCTAGGTACAAGCGAGTATCTAAAAGACTCAGTCTTGATGTTGTTGTTACAGCTAAATAAAATTTTGGATCGAGTAGTTCTCTTTGGTATGTAAAACGAAATAAGGTTCAATAAATCAGGGCTGTCTATAATACCATTGGCAATTTTATAAATGAAAGTCAAGTCAAAAATAATTCTTCGATCTGAAAGTTTTATTAAATTAAATTTGTTCATCAAGTAGTTGTAGTTAATATTTTCAAGAGGTAGATTAAGTTTATAGTTTATATATCTAAGAAGTTATAAAATATTAGGTCTCATGTCTACAAAAGGCCATCAAGAGGGAGTTAAGATAAAAAAAATTAAGATTTGTTTTGTTGTTTTACTCTATTTTTGTATAGTTGAATAAATTTCCTTCCAAATAAAAAATATTGCATGAGGTTTTATTTTAAATGCAAACAGTAATATCACATTGAAAATCGTTTGTTTTTCTGCCGCACTGAGGTAAGCAAACTTCAAATGTTCATTACTCGACTTGTAGAAAACTTAACGCGAAGCAAAATATCTCTATGGATTGATTAATTTATTGACAAGCGATAACGGTTCTTTTGAATATGTGAACAACAGGTTTTAAAGGATAAAAACTCCTGAAAAGATAATGATGAATTCCCAGTGACTATAGGCACCTCCAGCACACTAGAGGTTTAACCAAGCTACTATTGAATTCTTATTAATGCCCTAGAGTGTCTTTGCGTACATATAAGATAAAAATATACGTGTCAGATAAACATACAAAAACAAATTATATTCACGTTCCCGTTGTAGCATAAAGCACAAGTAAAACATTTTCAGCTTCTAGCAAGCCACAGGCAATTCTTCAAGCATTAAAAGCCAAAACAGGCTAAGAATTTTATACTAACGGTAACCTTTCAATTGCCAAAAAAATTAATTGTACTGATCGTTGATTTGATCTTCAATCGAATATGACGGAATCTAAAACATCCCAACCTAAAAATATCCCGTATGAAGTGAACAATCCCATCTTATAATAAAACCCAAGTACGCATAGAAAAAGTTTTGTTCTGTAAATTCCATTGGGTCTCAACATACAGCAAAATGAAGGTAGATATATCTGCTGACCATTGAAAAATGAGTGTTTTCATAAATGGAGTGAGTTAAATTGCTTAGTTTTATTTATTTTACATTAAAGCTTACAAAGTATCTGAAGTATTTAATTTTCTTTTTGACTTAATAATATTCTAACTTATACGCTTCTTATTATTTTGAATTACACGTATTTTAAACAGTTCTTACAAGCTATTTTAAATTTATTGATTGGCACAATTTTGATGATTTCCGGCAGCGCATTATAAGATTTCATCCCTTTATAGAGTAAGCTATTTTGTGTGTTGACTTTATTCTTTTCTGGTGGTCTGATTTCTATGCATGTCCTTGTGCATTGGGCCAAAGATTAACTTTATCTTTTTTCAATTGATCTACAAATTAGTTAAGAATTGATTGCGTAAGAATTGTGTGCACAAAGGCTGATTCACACCAACGTCCGGTTACGCTCAGTGCCGATATTGTTCCGCAAGATAGCTTGTTGATATGGTATGAATATCGATGAAGGAGTATGTGCCAAGACAAAGTTGTGTGGCAGTATATCCTTCTGCCCACCCTTGTGATATTTAACTACTTATTTAGTTAAATAATTATTTTGAATTGTAAAAATACTAACATCGCAGGTTTTTTTTTTTTAAAACGATTTTTTTATCACTAAATCATATTTTTATTAATTACTAATTATTAAAAATATTATTTAGTGATAAAATAATGGTTTGAAAAAAATAATCTGCGTTGTAAGTATTTTTACACTTCAAAATAATTATTTAACTAAATAAGTAGTTAAATATCACAAGGGTGGGCAGAAGGATATACTGCCATACAATTTTGTCTTGGCACATACCCTTTGATTGATATTCATACCATATCAATAAGCTCTCTTGCGGAACAATATCGGCACTGAGCGAAACCGGACGTTGGTGTGAATCAGCCTTTAGACATTTAATCTGTGACGTACAATTTATTTATATAATATTTGATGTAGGTATAAATACATACATATATAATCTATAGCACGGCATCTGCTTGTATATTTTTGACCATGATCTTGACTGATATACAATTAAAAATTATAAAATGTAATAAAAAAGGTATCATAACATTAAAAGAACATACGATTTAAAAATATGATCGGACAAATAAAATTTATCAGTTGTCATTGATTAATTAATTGCACACGCAATCTCACGTTTTATTTAGTAAGTAATAATTCAATTCTATAATAAGTAAGTCTTATCATTTTATCAAACATTTGTTTGTAATCTCATGTCAAATAAATTAATATTGTACACAATAATAATCGCGTTCGCAGAAATGAATCTCGACGTTTTTTCCAAATTATTTATAGGATTCGCATATCATCAAAATAAATCTCAAATCATCGTAGATATGGTCGATAGCCCGATTGAATGACGTTTGGCTAGCAGTCGTACGGATCGAGTATTCACAGCGGGAACCAACCGACTTCTATATGTTATGCTTACTGAAAAGGTTTGTCCTATAAATCGTTTTATTTTATTTTGAAAGGAAGGAGTTTTGAAGAGGCCTATGTGGTAGGAGGGAGGAAACACAGAAGCCGGAAAATCATTCCACAACCGAGTTGTTGAACACAAAAATGAGTTGTAGAAGAAACTTCTCATGTTTCGAATGTCAACCGTGTACAAATGTTAGTTGCGCGTTTTTCGAGTTTACCTGCTATTTACCAGTGCCGAAGGGATCAATGATGCAAGTTCCTCGGAGCATCTTACATTGAAATACCAGTAGAACAAATAAAGCATTCCCAACTCACCCCTGCGCTCCAAAGACTGCAATCCGCTTGTTAAGATAAAGGAATCTATCACACCGTTTTTTGCAGAGTTAAGGGTTTTTTCAGATATTTCGGGGCTCTAGACTAGGTGGCTGCCAAATTCAACAGTGGGGTTGACTTATACTAGATCGGAAGCTCCGTTCTATAAAAGTATCTGCATTCTTATTTTTATCCTTATTTTTACAAGGAAACAATTTTTGTTTTTTTTTATCAACAATCTTCACGTACCGTCCAAATCACGAACATCCAAAAACATTAACCTAACTTCCCTAACTTTTACCTGGATTAGGGATTTACCCCCTTTTCTTCTTATTTCGGCCATTGCGTAGATTAGATTCCTTAGCATTTTGTTAAAAGTCCCACGAAAGCCATAAAATTATCGCTGGTAATTTTTCCAGATATCAAACATATGGCGACATCTTGCGATAGCCGGGGGAATAACAATTGCATTATGTATCCAAAAGACAATTTTTAACAGTCATTTACACTGCGAATAGTTCTACTACGATGCGTACAAATGCCATATCAATTGAGTAGGTAAAAAAATGATCCTCTTTGGTACCCTACTATAACTTTTGATAGCCTATAATTCTGGTTTGAGTTTTCAAAACACTGAATTGTTTTGGACTCCTTATATTCAAAACCAAACTATGAGTATCTATAGATTATGAATGCAGTATCCATCGGTACCAGTTACGCATTAAATTAGTAGATGAATATTAATTAGTTGCTGTATTATTAAGTCAAATATGATTTGTTTAAGATATTGACGAATTGTATGAAGTCGGTGTTATTCACAAAATATAATATCATTGCGACGACGTTTCTGTAATTATCATTTTTTTTGGCCAAACTTTAATTTTTTTATTTATCTATTTTTATTTAGGAAGAGTGATAGAGGTAAGAGAGTACCAGAGTGGCAGATACTCTAAGTATCGCCCTGGTAAAAGACCACCATTCAGAATTGAAACGTTACTTGAAATGGCTGTAACCGTGTTTGGTGGCCAGATCTGAATAGCCAGTTACTTCTCAACCTTTCCCTTCCTCATCTCCTTTCCCTCCCCAATACCTTCAGCCTCATCACATATTGGGGATGCTATAGTCTCACTGGCTCTAGACGGTCTAGAGCAGTTGAGACTTTTGTGCGGTATTCCCGTAAAAAAAGGGTTACAGCTTAATAAAAAATAAAATAATTACTATGTTGCATTCACAAGTGAAGTTTCCGCTAATAATGTATATTTTTTAACCAAAACGGAAAAATAAATAAATTATTAGTCACTAGTCATAAGTATTAGGCATAAGTTAATATTATGTTAATTATGCTGTAAAACGCCCTTGAGGTGATATTTCTGTCACGAAAACGGCGCTATATAAATCAGCCAATTTTTATTATTAACAATAATAATAATTAATTAAGCAACATGTTGACAGCTAAACGGAAAATCTATTTTCGAACCCTGTTCATTTTGAATACATCAATAAGATAACCGTATTATGTACATATTATCATATTATTGAGTAGAAATAAAGTTGATTTAATACAATGATATCTAATGCGCGTCATTTTTTTATGATATAACGGTGAAAAATTAATGAATAGAAGAAAATTACTCTTTTATCGTCAAGCTATTAATATTACGTGTAATTTAAATATGTAATAAAACTGAATTAAGATCTGTATTACTGTAAAAAATTAATTACAAAACAAACACACGGAAAAGGAGATGCAGTTTTTTAATTCATGCAATTATAAAGGAGTTTGATTTTAAGGTACATTATTCATTAAACTTGGCTCAGTATGTTTCCTTATATTATCTTAATCATGGAAAACTAAATTACCAATATTTGAATGAAAGTTTAAACATCACCAATAATATGTTAAATATAATTAAAAACCTATTTTATTAAATGAAACGTAAATGGCAGCCGTTTCTCCTATCGAAGGCATTGCCATTTTATTACAAGCGTTATTATTATTGACGTTTTTCAAAGGACTGGCCTACATTTTGAAGACACATAGTAAGAGTATTATAGTGGTAGATACTCTCAGTACCGCCCTGAGAAAGGTCATCATTCGAAATTGAAATTTCAGTTGAGTCCCAACTGCTCCCAACCGTCTAGAGCCAGTGGGACTAAGGCATCCCCAATTGAGGTATGTTGTGAAGCTGAAGGTAGGGGGGAGAGGAAGGAGACGGGTAAGAAAAGGGTTGGGAAGTACTTGGCTATTCGGAGCTGGTCACCAAACACGGCTAAAGCCATTTCAAGCAAGGTTTCGATTCTGAATGGTGGTCTTTCACTAGGGCGATACTTAGAGTACCACTCTGGAACGTGCCGGAAATATAGTTTCTTTTTTTAAATTTTCTATTTTTTATGAATCAAATGTGTTATGACACATATTAATTATACAAAAGTTATTGGTGTACGCCGGGTTTGAATCCGCGACCTTTGGATTCGTAGTCGAGCGTCTTACCACGCGACCATGGAGGCCATCAAATAAGCCCTGTTAATTAAAACTTGTGTTGAGGGATGATATTACACAAGATTCATAGTATTTCGAAACAGGAGTAAGAAACGTTTCCTAGCAACTGAAAATATGAGAAGAATCTTCACAGATTCATAACTGGCAGACGGGCGCGGGAGTGACAACTGAAGAGGGTCTGGAGGTCAAGACACCTCAGGACGCAACGGACTGCCAACCGGTTTCCAATCCTGCGGAGGCACCGACACACTGGACTTAGTCACACTAAGATAAGGTGTCTTAAACCAGATCCGAAAATCAAGTTGTGCATACTTTGTTGCACGAATTAATAAGGATAACCTCCGATAGAAACGAGCAACATAAGACGAAGAAGCTGCAGATGGCAAAATTCAAAAACTTCGTTTTGACCTTAGATGAATTAAATAATGTAGATACGTTACTGAGACAACGCGCGTGACTGCACCAAACTAAGCCAACGTGGCAAACCTGAGATTTACTACGTTTAGTCTCGCACAAACATTCGTTTGACAAACAAGCTGTCACCAGCTGCCACAAAGGCATCGCTGTAAGCTCTTTTCTGAGATAAAATGCCTTCCTGTGCTTTTGACAAGTGTAAAAATCATTCGAGAACAAAAGACAAATCTCATAGAGTTTCTTTTCATGCGAAGTACATACAAATCACTTATTATTTCAATTAAAACAATTATTCACATTCCAAATGGTATAAATGAGATAGCGAATGAAAAAATACATAAGTGTGTGGAAGACAGCCTAGCGACAGTACACTGAGTACGTCGCATGCTACTTCGCTCTAGGGTCTCTAAGTTCGTTAGGGAAGAGAGGGCTTGTAACGCAGAGAATGTAACGCGGGACGTTCATATAGCTATCTCATTCATACACATATATTCTGCTTGGTATGGCTATCCTTTTCATGCGTTATGAGTTTTCAAACAGATGTCAGAGCGTGCCAAATTTATCGTTCAATTTGTATGAATATGACATGTCTTGTATTTTGTGTCTATAGTTTTTACCCTTCTCTCTCTATTTTCCAAAGATCAAATACAATCAAACCTATTCGAAACTTTTCTAACCTAACCTAATTTAATTACTTATTGCTTAGTTAGTTATGTAATTCTTAAAATTATTCGCATTGAACAAAACAAAAGGATGAAACTCCGGAACCTTTGCTTAGCAAGGAAACTGAACCACTCAGACATCGAGGACCCCAAAAACTAAATGCATTTAGTTTTGTTTATTGCAAATGAATATCTTATAATATATTGGTAGGTACTCTTTTCACCTGAAGGCTTTTGCCTATAAAATATTATCATGTTTACAAATCTCGACATGCGATAACTTCGTATAATATTAAATGTTTCACTGATGGGCTTATTTAATAGTACGATAATTCTTCAATTACACACTTGTCGTAATGACATAAAGTTTTGAATAGTGTAAACAAACCACATAAAAATAAACCTACTCTCAGAAATACTTGCATTTTTATTTCGTATTTTATTACGTTTTTTATTTCATTTATAGACCTATTGAAAATATGTATACCAAAGTATGATTTAATTCACTGCTCCAAAATGAAAGCACCATCTCTAAATAAATTTGAAAAACAAATTTCAAATAAATTCTCCACCGAATGGTTTAAAATGATTATGAACATTTTCGACAGATGGCAGTAGTAATTTACAAAAATATTTAAAAAATTATTTTTAATATTAAATTTAACAGCTGTTTAAATACTTCATACTTACGATAAGGTACATTGTGTGCATGTTTAATGACACACGGCTATTTTCAGATATTATTTATATTAAACCAAACAACTTGATTATAAGAGTTTAGGAAGGCCATGCGACATACTTACCTACAATATTCGTACGACTTTTTCCGCTGCCTTAAATTTCCTCAAATTTGACAGCGGGTGCCATAATCGAATATGCGGCGGTACTAGCGGGCGCCTAAGCGCCTATTTTATTAATACATATTACGCGAATGAAACAGACATATTTTACGAAATTAAAGAGACAGGTCACATCAAGATGTTACAAAACTTTATCCATTTACCATTGGTAAAATCTATTCATCATGAGTGGTCCACAGGGATAAAATCGAATGTTTTATACGTTAATTATGTACAGCGACAACTTCAAGCTTCTCTAGGCGCCATTTAGCTCAGGTTCTCTGTGAATCTGCGTAAATATACATCACATCCAAAGCCAACTAAAAAACATTATTTTAGCAAATTTATCATCTGTTGAAATCAAACAAACTATCGCCAAAGTCAGTCCAACACAGGCTCAAAAAGTCTGTCAATGATGACTATGTTGTAGGCTCTCATTCTGAAACATGTGTCATTTAGTACAAATATAGAAGAGTAACAACTGAGCTATCAGCGGAATGTTTTTGTGTGCTCAGCCAAAAATGTACAAAATACATACAACTCTCAAACTAATCCAAATTTTGAGAAAAAAACCACATAAGCAAGCTGCCAAAGCTACCATGTATCGTTAAAAAAAACCCCCACAACACTCTCAAACAATATGGTAGTCCTGTTTCATACCCTACACGTTGTCAAGAATCCGTAAGCGTAGGGAGAGAAACGAAATAGCCACACATTTCATTGTAGTGTGCGGCTCGCTTTTCCCACTTTCCTGAAAATATTCGACAGTGTTTTTAATTCGCATGGTGAACCAGATACATTTTATCAGATAAATAATGTAAGTTATTTTTTATATGGTAGATTCGTTATCGAGGTGGAAAGATTCATTTAAAAGATATTAGATACGTTATCGAGGTAGTATAAGATTTGTTAATAAAGTATAATATTGTACCCAGATATTTTGACCATAAATATTTCTAATTATCAAACATCGATGATAAAAATGTATAATGTAGAGACAGTTGAAGTGCTTTTGCCCCTTTAAATTGTCCCGGTGACTTTTCTGTGGTCAATTTTGTTTTTCTGAGGAACCTGTTATTTTGGAACCGATTCTTTTTGGAACCGGTTATATTAGAACCGGTTCCTTTAGGATTTTGAATTAAAAAAAAAACGAAAGAGTGTAATAGACACCCGATGAAATGTGTGCATTTTTTTACTGATCTTCACCCAGAGACTTGCTAGTAACTTAGTAAAGAACCGGCTACACATTGGCCACCAATAACTGGAACCATATCTAGTATAATGTATATACAAAATGATTTATTTTTATTTTTTATTACCAGTATTGCATGTATGTTCTGAGGCTGAATGTAGAGGGGGGTAGAAGGAGTTGAGGAAAGATGAGCAGTATCTGGCCACTAAATACAGCTAAATCCATTTCAAACATCGCCATAGTTTCGATACTAAATGGAGGTCGAGGGAATATCTACTAATTTGATTATAAAATTTCGTTTATTCCGCTTTATGTAGGTGCGTGGGTATATAACGAAACAAAGCCTGCGGGAAACTTTAAATATTTGGTTTATTTACATAAATATGACCAAGTATTGTTTTCCAATAATTTAAATTGATACTTTATCGTATAACTATTGATTTAATGATAATGATAATTTCTTACGAAATATGTAAACATGTATAAGATTTGCAACCGTCGTACAAGTCTGTCTACATGTGTTATTATTTGCATTATATTATTTATGAACATTGATTTTACCTTATTATGATAATACGATGAATCAACTTACCAAAGAAACATCCAGTGAAATAGTAATGAATGATTAGATATTGTTTGCTCCTACTCGTATCTCGGTGTTGAAAGGGAAATCAAAGAAGGTTGCAAAGAGTTTCAACGATTCCGCGCAAGTCGCTAGTATTGAATGCAATTAAGTGATAAATATGGTTTTATTCGATTTTGTTGAATTTTGAAGATCTCCTTGGCAGAACAATAAGTCTTCTGGATTCGGTTTATTTCATATAATTTATTCAACAGATTTTAATAAAATAATGTATAATACAGTGGAACGTAAGTTTGAGAGCATAATTCATTCCAAAAACGTGTTTGTTCTCCAAAACACTTAAATTTCAAAGCAATTTTGTTCGTAAGTGGTATGTTTTTAACGGATGCTACTTTTCGATTTTTTTTTATTTAATCGTTTTATTTCTATCATTCTTAGCAGAATTCCAAAAGGTCACTTAATTCGGTCACATAGAGCCTGAGAAAATGACATCTAATTTCCGACCCCAAGAATCGTATTTTACCCGTAGAGTGGTATTTAAAAAAAAAACAAATGTTACTTTTGGAAGACTTTTTTAATCTTATTTCTATAATGATTCTTAGCAGAATTCCAAGACGTCGCTTCATTTGGTCTCATAGAGCCTGAAAAAAACGGCACATAATTTCCGACTCCAAAGCTAGCATTTTGCCCGTTAAGTGGTATTTTTTTAACATATGTTACTTTTGGAAGACTTTTTCATTCAATCGTCTTATTTCTATAATAATTCTTAGCTGAATTCTAAAAGGTCACTTCTTTCAGTCCCATAGAGCCTGAAAAAACGGGATCTAATTTCCAACCCCAAGGCTCGCATTTTGCCCGTAAAGTGCTATTTTTTAACAACTGTTATTTTTGCTGATTTTTTTCATTTAATCGTCTTTCGATCATCATTCATAGCATCCTTCATAAAGTTCATTTTATTCGGTCCCCTAGAGCCTGATAAAACAACATCTAATCTCCGACCCCAAAGCTAGCATTTCGCCCGTTAATTGGTATTTTTTTCATAAATGTTAATTTTGGTAGATTTTTCATTTAATCGTCTTGAGGTCATCATTCATACCACAATTTCTAAGGTTTATTTCATACGGTCTTATAAAACCAGATAAAACGGCATCTAATTTCCGACCTCAATGCTCGCGTTTTGCCCGTAAAGTTGAATAAAAATATAAATATGTATGTATATATATATATATATATATATATATATATATATATATATATATATATATATATATATATATATATATATATATATATATATATTTGGAAGACTTTTTCTTTAATCGTCTTATTTCTATAATAATTCTTAGCGGAATTTCAAGACGTCGCTTCATTTGATCCCATAGAGCCTGAAGAAACGGCATCTAATTTCCGACCCCAAGGCTTGCATTTTGCCCGTAAAGTGGTATTTTTGTAACATTAGTTACTTTTGGAAGACTTTTTCATTTAATCGTCTTATTTCTGTAGCAGAATTTCAAAAGGTCACTCCTTTTGGTCCCATAGAGCCTGAAGAAACGGCATCTAATTTCCTGACCCCAAGGCTCGCATTTTGCCCGTAAAGTAGTAGTTTTTTTAACAAATGTTACTATTGCTGGATGTTTTCATTTAATCGTCATTAGGTCATCATTCATAACATTATTCGTAAGGTTCACTTCATTCAGTCTCATGGAACCTAATGGCATCTAATTTCCGATCCCAAGGCTCGCATTTGCCTTCAAAGTGGATTTTTTTTAATAAATGTTACTTTTGTAGATTTTTATTTATTTAATTGTTATCAGTTCATCATTGTTAACATAAATCCAACGGTTCACTTTATTCGATTACATAGAGCCTGAGAAAACGGCATCTATTTTCCGACCCCAAAGCTCGCATTTTACCCGTAAAGTGGTATTTTTTTTAAGAAATTTTACTTTTGAAAATTATATCTTTAAATATGCTGCAACTCTTAATTATTAGCACGAAAAGTTTTAGTTCATTCCATTGGAGCTTGAGAAGACGGCACTTAATTTCCAAAGCCAAACAAAACAACAGCGCCATAGTCAAATATCCCATGGAAAGTTTTTTTTTAAATCCACCATTTAATCGAAATACACAACCAGCACCGATATATTAATAGTAACACAAAAACTAAGAACGAAAAAAAAGGGAAACACTATACTCTTTACGGACGGCAATCGAACGACGCGATATAAAAACTCGTGTCTCTCGTCTTATACTTGATACTGTGTGTTGAAAAGAGAGAAAGTTACGAAGAAAAAAGCAGTGCAAATCAGAAAGAAATTAGCGACTTAGTTTAATGAAATAATGAGACAGCGCTTTATGAATTTATAGTGCTGTCGCATCTTTCCAGCAATGTCTGTCATTTTGGCTTAAGGCTTACGTATTTGACACTATTTTCATGTGAATACCGCACAAGGGTCCTAACTGCCCGTAGTTATCAGGACTATGGCATCCCCAGTCGGGGTATGTTGTGAGGATGAAGACAGTGATGAGAGAATAGAAATAATAAAAATATTTCACCAGGGGGATACTGAAAGTAACTTCCGCCTGTAAATGTAACGAAATAAATTATAATATCCACTTTCATTTGAGCGTCCTCGAATTCTGCACAACACAGCAAAACGTGTGAAATTAGTTCCACTGTGGTGTTAGGAAATTCAACGAGTCGTTGTAAAAAAATCACATTTGTAATCGAAATTGAGAACTTGTCGAAGAAACATAGAAAATCGAATTCGTATTTATTTATAAAAAGATATTCTTTTCTGTTTACTGCATTGCACACCTTTTTTATTTGAATACCGCACAAGAGTCCGGAAGCCAGTGGGTCTATGGCATCTCCGGTCGGGGTATTTTGTGAGGCTGAAAAGAGTGGTGAAGGGAAGGAGATGGAACGAGGAAGGTTGGAAAGTACCTGGCCACCAAAGACGACTTAAACCATTTCAAGTAACGTTTCGATCAGAGCAAAAAAATGATATTTTTTAATCTAAATATTCAATTTAACACAATAGTTTGGTAGGTTGTAAAAATAAAAAAAAAAACATATATAAACGAGGCCTGTTCAAAAGAAAAGGTGAATTTTGAATTTTCGCGGGCTGTGTACATTCGATAATCGATTTTTTTTGTTATATTGGTACACATATGTTTATCATATGTTAGCATTTTCAGCCATTTTGGATTAGTGGTTTGTTTTTAACAATTGGAAAGGTTTGGAACAATTGGAAAAAAATCGAAGAACACACAAAAACGTGACTAACCTTTCCAGTTGTTAAAAACAAACCACTAATCCAAAATGGCTGATAATGCTAACATATGATAAACATACGTGTACCAATTTTATTTATTTTTTTATTTTTTTTATTTATGGTTTTAAAGTTTATTTTGTAGAACTCCATTTTAATTTTTAGGTTTTTTACTTTTATTTAAACAATAATTATTATTTTTTAATTTTTAAAAAACAGTTTTTAGTTAAAAGCTCTGCGATGTAATTATTTTTACGCGTGACAGCTGTTTCGCCTTCTGAGGGCATTTGAGGGCTTCTGAGGGCTGACAGTTTGATAATGAAAAAAAAAAAAAATACGTGTACCACCATAACAAAAAAAAGTACACAGCCCGCTAAAATTTAAAATTCACCTTTTCTTTTGAACAGGCTATGTAATATATATATATATTGGATGGCTAATAATGGTTGCACCTATCATACGACAGGTGAAAATATTAACCATGAAATATTTCTAGCAAATTACAACGTAATTATTATTTTACCGTCGAATTCAAATGTATCCTACATAAAAAAACGCCAATCATGATGATAACAAATTAAATGATGTATGTGGGTAATTTTAAATAACGTTTATTTGCCGAATAAAATTACAAATATTTGTAATAGAAGTCCGACTAGATACTGCTAGCTGGACTCTTGTGACGTGTGACAAATAAACAATTAGAATAAACTGTAGATAGATAAGGTTTGATGACCTCAAACCCGGCGTACACAAATACCTTTTGTTCAATTGATATGTGTCGTAACACATTTCATTCGTATAAAATAATATATGTAATATATTTGCGGCACATTCCAGAGTGGTTGATACTTAGAGTATCGCCCTGGTGAAAGACCACTATTTAGAATCGAAACGTTGCTTGAAATGGCTTAAGCCGTTTTTGGGGACCAGATCTGAATATCCAGGTACTTAACTTATTTGGTTTTTCTTACGAATTTATGTTTTTTTTTAAATATATTTTATTACTATTATTGTGTGTATCACAACATGTATTATATTATTTTTGTAACTATTTATTATTTTACCAATTATGGAAAGTATTGCATTACACTTCTCCTGCATACTTTCTGGAATAAAATTTTATTACTATTAACCTAACCTAACCTAACCTTCCTCTTTCCCATCTCCTTCCCTTTCCCATTACCTTCAGCCTCACAACATACCCCAATTGAGGATGCCATAGTCTCACTGGTTTAGACGGTTGGGAGCAATTGGGACTCTTGTGCGGTATTCACTTTAAAAAAGGTAGATAAATATGAACAAAAAGTAATTAGGTGTATGTATATTGCATAAGTTATTAATTATAAATTATTATACTTACTCAAACGGTTTACATTTTTAGAATCGTTATCTTATAATACTCAAATATTGTTGTTTTAAGTACCAACACGATAACTGTCTTCAATATTGTTTCCTTTTCTCTGCCAAAAAAATTGATAATATTTTTCATCTGATTTTTTTTATACAACCTTAGCTTCTAGTATTTTTTTAAATTTGTTCATGTAGACATGCACTGTTGTACTTATATCTGAACATTTTTTCATGACTTATGATAACGATCATGATTTTCGATAGTTTTAATTTGTATGCTTTTCTGTTATATATTATTTTCTCGTTGTTATATTAGGACAGGTAATTTGCTATTTAACTGCACTGTTAGATTACTGCAACTGAATATGCGCTAGTCTTCCTAAATATCAAATTAACAAACTACAACTAGTTTTCAACGCCGCGGCAAGACTTATCACCGGCGTATGAAAATATTCCCATATCTCAGAGCACCTCAAAAATCTTCACTGGCTTAAATGTCCCGAAAGAATCTAGTTTAAGCTTTGCTGGATGGTTTTCAAATCAATTAACGGAATGTCTCCGGCTTATTTATCGGAATTGTGTATTCCTGAAGATTCCAATTCGCGACAGTCAACTCTTAGATCGGCAATGTCATCGGCTATCGGAAGGTTGAAAGAACCAAAGCGCACACCAGACACTCAGGACGGAGAGCGCGCTGCAGGAGTGTCAGGTCCTAAAGCCTGGAATGGACTACCACATGATCTGAGAGTAATAAAAGACTCAACAGAGTTCAGAGCCAAACTCAAAACTCATTAATAATCAAGATGTAACAAGCCTAATAGAACCAAGAAAAACTTTTCAGACTCTCATTCCTTAAATTCATTAAAAGATTATCACCACTATCTGTTCTTCACTACGAAAAATTAAAAATACCTCCGATATAATTTATTTTAGATTTGCTCTCATGCCCTAAAAATGAAAAAAAATAATAAAAAGAAATAAAAAAATAAGAAATAAAAATGAAAAAATAAATAAAAATATATGTAAGAATCAGCTAAATTTTTAAGTTATTATGATATGTGATTGTGTTCTGCCAGAAGTGACCTACCAGGTAAGTATGTTGCTGTATTTTAATATAAACTAAGAATTAATATTCAGTAGAAATTAAGATTTGTACAGCGCCCTTGAGGTGATTTTTCACAAAAACAGCGCAATACAAATTATCCAAATATTATTATTATTATTATAAATTCACTGTTATTATATTGTAAGCTGGCACTCTATACTTAGTCAGGAGATACGCCAAACGCGTGGCCCAACATTTTGTACACGGTTTACATTGACCACATGAGAACGGGTATTTTTTACGACTCGTCGTTAAATTCAACAACTCGGTTGTGAAATGATTTGCCGGCTTCTGTGTTTCCTCCCTCATACAATTTACAAAACTTGTCTTCATTGCGATTATCCATTGATAACGATCCAATGTTGGGACCCCAGCACCACTTGCTTGAGGATTAGCGTCATCGTGAAATGTCGAAGTTTGACGGACGTCGTGGGTTCAATTCCTATCTTAGATAAGCCCTCCACAATTGACAAGCAACATCTTCCACTTATCACGATGGCAGTAAGAGTTTTTTAAATATCCGTCAATTCTCGGCCCGTTTCAGTGTTTGATCACATTTTCATCAGCAGCAAACCATACAAATTATGATCTTATGCTTAACGGTGGATAAAAAATTGACCAAACGCTGAGACGGGCTGAGGATCAGCGCTTACTAGGCAACGTTAAATTTTCAAAGTGGCGCAATTGTCGATCGAATGTGACGGGAGTTCAAACAGCTGGGGGGAGGGGAAGGGTAAATAATAATAGAGGACTTTGGCAAAGGCATTGTACCTACTCGATGAGTCGCATTCTACGTGTTCCATTATCTACGGTTTAATATGCAAGGTATGACGGGAAATGTGATGTCATTGTAAAACCTGAATGTAATCGATTACATTTTCTGTCACGTGGAAGGATTGTAAGGATACGCAGCCTAGAAAGGCAGCATTGGAAAGTCCAAGTCGAAAAAAGGTTAAGGTTGTAACTTGCGCAATAACCCCCACTTTCCTCTTGTTCACTTTGCATTAATAATTTTTGAAAAACGTATAGTTTTATTTTTTGTTTAGTTTAATTTTTGCACCCCGACGATGCTTAGGCTAAGCAAAACCGGTCGATCATCAAAATTAAAATAATATCCGTCGTCTTATGCAGAGTTATTTTTTCATTTCTTTAATGTATTCTTTATTTGACGGCCTCCATGGTCGAGTGGTAAGACGCTCGGCTACGAATCCGAGGGTTGCGGGTTCAAACCCGGCGTGCGCAAATAACTTTAATTTAATTAATATGTGTCACAACACATTTGATTCATGTAAAATAGTATAAAGTATATTTGCGGCACGTTCGAGAGTGGTAGATACTCTAAGTATCGCCCTGGTGAAAGACCACCATTCAGAATCGAAACGTTGCTTTATTTAAATGGCTTTAGTCGTTTGTACACAGATCGGAATAGCAAGGTACTTCCCAAGCTTTCTCTTCCCCATCTACTTTCCCTCTTCATTAGACTCCTTTAGACTCACAAAATACCCGAATTGGGGATGCCATAGTCTCACTGGTTCTAGACTAGCGTTGTGACCGCTCCGTAAGAATTACTTCTTTTGGCGGCAGTTCCCACTTCCTTCATTATTCATTGAACAAATACTTCAATTGAAGTTGGCAGTTCCGCTCGTATGTTCATTTCAGCGTTGTGACTGCTCCGTGTGAACTACTTCATTTTGGCAGTTCAAACTTCATTCATCTAATTTCATTGAACAAATACTTCAAATAAAGTTAGATTTCAAATAACTAATTTATCTTTTGGCAGTTCAGTTGCGAAGTTGAACTTCAAAGCCTACAAAGAAGTACTTTTTTTCATTTCAAGTACTCGATTGAAGTTTTTAAAGTACTTTTGTCCGTTCTTTTCGTGTTTTTTTTTTGGTTCCAGTTCTTTTCATTTTCAAATCTCTACCGACTAGTACTTTTATTTTTGCTAGGAACTTTTATCGGTTTGCAAGTACTTTTTGAAAAAATACCAGGAACCGGTTCCAAAAAGAACTGGATAAATAACCGGCTCCTCGCTGACCACCGGTAACTGGACCGCAACACACCTAATTCGGATATCGGCTTCATCTCTAATTTCAAATCTCTCTTTGGCGAGTTCGACTTCAATTGAAGTGTTCACTGCGAAGGGTTCATTTTAAATAACTAGCAGTTCGTGAAGCATTCACAAAACATTGAAGTTTTTCCCAACGCTACTCTAAACGGTTGGGAGCAGTTGGAACTCTAGTGTGGTATTCCTTATGAAAGACCACCAATCGGAATTTTTACTATGCTTGAAATGATTATGGCCATGTTTAGCGACCAGATTTGAATAGCCAGGTGTTTCCCAACTTTCGTCTTCTCCGTCTCCATCCTCTCCCACTCCCTCCAGCCTCACAACACACCTCGATTGAGGATGCCTATATCCTACTGGCAGTCATACTGACTCCGGGAAGTTAGGACTTTTGTGAGGTATACACTTGCCCCCTTACTTATAAACGAGGTGTAAATGTTACGCCTGTCATATAAGGTCGGAATAGCGATAAACTTGTCTTAAAACCACGGTTTATCTGTCTAATTTAATGGCCTACGTCCGGTGTAACTAAACCAACGTTACGTAGGCGCGTAAAAATCTAATAAGTAAGGCGGTTGGAGTATATATAGTGGTATCAATCCAAGGCAGTATAGTCAGTTTTTGATGATTTTTACCTGATTCGGCGGACCTGGGCGTGACTAAGACCAAGGCTAGGGTATTTATACATCCGTTCATAACACATATCGACATAATGTTTTTGTTTATTCGTAAAACCACTTTTTCACAGTATTGATTTCAACAATTTCAATAATCTAACCTAAAAAACCGTTTAGTTGTGTCAAGCTTAGTGGCATAATAAAAAATGTGCGCGGAGTCCCGCGGTGACCCAAGAGCCCAAAATCATTGTGACAGTACGTAGAAGCGGAGTATTATGTTTGTTGTCTCTTTCTCTCTCATGGTGTACAACGTAAAAACTCGGAGAAAGTGATTTATCGCAAGTTTGTACCGGTTGGGTAAAAATAATTAGCTCTCTCTCCATACATTATTTTTCCAAGGGTATACATATATATACATATTGTTTTCAAGAACAAAATTTACGTTTTTCATGTATTTGTATTGAGTCATCAAAAAAAAACGAGTATGACATTAAAGCAGGTAGTAACCGTCTGGTCGAGATCTAGATAAAAGTAATTTTTGTGAGGACCATAAATATTAACTAAAGTCGTCACAAAAACTAGAATGATTACTTTGATTGTATAAAAAATACAAAATCCAATACCGAAACGAGCTAACCAATGCGCAATTTCTCCACAGGGGTAGGCAAAGAGGATATAACCCCACGCAACTTTATTTTGGCGTTCGTTCTTCGCTTCATTCACATCCTTACTTCGTCTCATAGTACTCCTATTTTTTTTATTTTTTTTTAGTAAGACAAACATTCCCGGATTACGAATAACCTGACAATATTTGAAAAACTCCTACTGCCATCATAAGAAGCGGAAAATGTTGCTTGTTCAATGATGGAGGACTATACCGACTCTCCACATTGATGTTACTAAAGTATTCTTTTGAGATCTTTTTTATTTTTTATTTTTCTTGTTGAAATATAAAACATGGGTTTGGTCCATGTCTATCTCATTAGAAAATTCCTGTGTTGAGACGGACGTATTTATTTAACTTTATCTTTCCGGGGTGTCTCTGACTCTATTTTTCATCTACTTGCACGATATCTTCTGACTCTTCTTTATTTGTCCATCCATTGTTTGCATCTAAACCAATTAAAAGTATTTTTCGTTCAGTTTTCCATCTTTTCAGATGTGTAAGGCATGAACGTATGATAGAAAATGCTACCGGAAAATGCATCTTTTATTTATATGATGTTACGCATTTTCTCTTCAATTTGAATCCTTCATTTCGCCTGACATCGCGTGCTTTAATAGGTAATATGGATGCATTCGGATAATCGTAAGGTAGCTCAGTAATTTGGACTTTCGTTAGGATATAAAGAGCGAATGGGAATATTAACAAGAAACTTTTGTTGAATGGAAAACACCAACATCTGTAGGAAATGATGAGAACATGAAGAAACGCAAGAAGAAGATTTAACTTGGTCCATCAGACGAGAATATCATTAGCATGGCGGGTGACAAATACACCAATTCGATCATTGGCTTAATAAAATTAAACATAAGCACACCTGTCAATACCGGGAAATACCTTTAATTCAGTAAATTAAAAACACACGAATAAACAAAATCTAACGAGATCAAATTTTGAACATCTTATTACTTTCAGAGAGTTCTACTTGTTCAACCGGTATTTCAATAGAGGCTGCTCTGATGAATTTGTGTCATCGATTCCTTCGGCACCGGTGCACAGTCGAGAAACACGCCGAAAACGCGTCCAAGATTTGTACACGGTTGACGTTCGTCACATGAGAACGGGTCGCTTTTACGACACGTTCTCGGGTTCAACAGCTCAGTTGTGGAATGAATTTATGGCCTCTGTGTTTCCATCTCTCTACAATATGGACCTTTTCAAGACCCAGGTTCACTCCTTCATTTCCTTAAAAAGAGCCTCCACACAGCATCCGCAAAGATGACAAAAGCCCTGAGGAAATTTATTTCCCTTAGGGCCTTCTGTGTGGAGTTAATTTAAAAATTAGAACAGGGAGATTACTATAAGTCTAAGGCTATACGGCCCTAAAGCGGAGTTAACTTAATTTAAACGATAATTATGAAATTATTGAAAATATCTAAATATATATATACTTTTTTAAATATAGTATCAGTAAAAAGGTAATATAAAATAAAATAAAAATACCTGAGAAAGTTAGGGATATTCAGATAGTTAACCTAAAAGACGATAAAGAGTATCAAAAGACACACACAAAATGCTACAATTGAAACCACGTAAAAACAAATTAAATATTTAGGTATACTGAACAAAGGAAGGAAAGAAAATTATTTCAACAGCAAATAATAAAAGCAGAATGCCTCAAAGTTATAGCTGACGTTATCTAAGCACGGAAAGTACAATATTTCATAACCAAGTCTATGCAGGTCAGTTTAATAGTTTTTAGCACATGGTACATTAGTTTTCTAATAAGTTAATATCATTAAAACAAACTCACCTTTTTGGACCACATTTTCGTTGTCGTTTTCTATTCTTCACCACCCACTGTATCTATAACGCAGCCTCCTTGCACTCTCAGATAAGCCAGACTGCTATAACATTAAAGGAAGTACCGTTTCTTCGACTAAATCCTTTATTCGCATCGATAACAATCGGAAATTTAGACGTTTCTGTTCAATGAATATTCAATAGTCATATAACACCACGATAACAATGCCAAATAGCAGATTATATTTTCTTACACTTCTGTTCAAACAAACACTCACTCAACTGTTTCGATGATGGCAACACTAGAACGCCCAGAGAGTATTTTTGTCAATATTTGTACGAAGGCAGATTGCCAGTGGAATTTTTATTGCATCTATCATTTATTCACTAGAGTACACTTAAGCTGTAAATTTTAATATGTCTGTATCATATCATTATACTACCAATAAAATATTCATGTTATAATTCATGTTGCCTACTTAGTTTATCTAAAATGTACACCAGAAGCTTCAAAGAAACGTTAATTATTAAAATTATAATTTTACAATAAATCAGTTAAAAAAAAGCTTTGCAGTATTTCGTGTCAGTTAGTAAATGAATAATCCCAAATTTATATTCTATACTTGCAAACAAAATAAGGAGATTAAAAACACTGAATTAAAAAATACGTCAAGAACAGCATAATATTTACTCTCATGTTCATGATGATTTATGATCTACAACAGACTTTATCAGTATGCTCGAACTACCCGAAGCAAATCGTGGTTATCTTACAAAATGTATTCATAATTTTTTTTTTGTGGAACTTCTTTTTAGTGGGCAAATTTTTCAGCGAAATATTATCAACGCGTCGACGCACGATTGCTTATGGTGTATTGTGAGTGTGAAAAAACACCTGTGTTCAACGTTGTAACTGTGCGGTCACTATTTAGTTACGGATTGGTTCTCGCTCAGAGTTCGTGTTCACAATGTCCACTGCTGTTCAGTGTTCAACTGTTCACTCGCGCAGGTTGAACATTGGACAGTAAAATGGAGCACTGAAAGTGTAACCGGTAGCATTAAGTTACCATCGAAACAGAAAATATTAGATGGGTTTGTCAGAGAAAAAAATGTGTTAGAAGTGTAAACTATTTTGATTTTGATTCTTAGGTCCGAGGACAGTGAAATTGATTAGGTGTTCAAGTAAGAACTTCAACATTTGGAAATGTTTGATCGATTTTGCAAGAAGTAAGGTAGAACTGACCATACTTTGAACAACACACATCTATGTGTTTATCTCTTCTAGGGACTTTGTAGAAGCTACCATAAGTGTTTTCGGGTAAGCTATTTATTATTGGAAAGGTGTTTAACAGATTTGATAATAGATCAAAACTATTTTTAATGCTCAAGTCAAAATTGACACAAATTGACTTAGGCCCTTAATATCAAGCACCAAAGATATATTGACCTTTCCTTACCCGAAAGTAAAAATCAAACTTACGATTCGAGGTAGGGTGACGTGGTTACCCCATTTGAAATTGATTACTAAAACGTTTTCATGACATAATCTCATGTAATTTGTTTTTGGTAATACTAAGAGAAAAGTTTATTCATAATATTTCGGTAATCTTTATTATTATTTTCTTTTATGGTGAATACCGCACAAGAGTCCCAACTGCTCCCAATCGTCTGGAGCCAGTGGACCAGTGGAAGCTGGCATCCCCAATTGGGGTATGTTGTGAGGTTGAAGATAGTAGGGAGAACAATGAGATAGGGAAGAAGAAGGTTGAAAAGGATCTGGTTATTCGAATTTGGTCACCAAATATGACTAAAGCCATTTCAAGCAACGTTTCGATTTCCAATATATCGCACAAAACTCCTGTTTGGGGTTACATTAGAACCCCATTCGGAATGGAAGGGTTAAACTCATGAGTAACAAAGGTATCACAAAGATACATTGAATTTGTATGACACGTGACAATATGGAAAATGGCCAAAGTATGGAATGATTTTATATCCATTTATGAATCAAACATCGGATACATTTAAAATGAATAAAGGAGAACGTCAGGAATGCATTCTCTCACCGATTCCTTTTAACACTCCCGTTCCGAACGGGGGTTTCAATGTTACCCCGAACGAGAGTTCTGTGTGTTTTCTCAAACAAAGTTTACCGAAATATTATGAAAATACTTCTCACTAAGTATTGCCAAAAACAAATAAAATAAGATTATTTTATGAAAACGCTAATAAGCAATATCAAATGGGGTAACTACATCACCCCACTTCGGATCGTTTGATTTTTACCTTCATGTCCGAAAAGGTTAAAATGCTCAGCTGGGATCTCATCATTTGTATATTTTGTATATATAGTTTTGTGTATGTAGTTTTGTGTATATAGTTTGTGAATGGAGTTTTGTGTTTGTAGTTTTGTGTATAGTTATAGTTTTGGGTAAGTATGTAGTTTTGTGTATTTGGTTTTGTGTATTAGGTTTTAAATCAATAGTTTGGTGTATGTAGTTTTGTATGCATAGTTTTGTGTATAGTTATAATTTGGTGAACATAGTTTTGAGTAGGTATATAATTTTGTGTATTTAGTTTTGTGTATGTAGTTTTGTAGATATAGTTTTGTGTAAATAGTTTGGTATATATAGTTTTATGTATTACCAACTAAATTAGCCGCCTTTTATTCTGGCTCTCAAGTCATCAAGTTCTTTAAAATGTTGTATTACCTTTAACTTGGAGGTTGTAAATTGGTGGCATATTGTGTACGCAATGATGAATCTGGTGAATTGTATTTCAATGGGGTTTCCATTGAGTGTGATGAATAAAGACTGGTCCCATTGTTGCAACTATACACAGTACACACTTCACGGAGCTACTCTAACACGTACACGTACACGTATCAGTTGGTGCTCTAACCAGTCGTGACTTACCGACTATTAGAATAGATTCGTACAAGTACGTGAATATATTTTTTTAAAAAGGAACTTAAGTATTTCCGGCTAGCGAATAATTTGAATACTGGAGGACTCAGCTAGCAAATGATAAATTGGGGTGCCTGGGTGGAAACCCGACGCATTTGTCCACTCAGCTACTAGCCGGTATATGCCTGGATAACACCAACACTCGCTTTCATAGTGTATCGAGCTAACCTCCCCATAAATGAATACCGAGTTATAAAAAACGGTATATAGTAACCACTGCACAGAAAATCCCTAGAAGCGTGATCTATCCCGATTTGAAACCAAACTGATGTCGCTAAGTAAAATAAAAAAAAAAACTCCACTTCTAGGCCCCAGGCAGGCCAATGAAATTGATTATATGTTCATGAAAAAAAATCGGTATTTGAAAATGTTTAAATAATTTCTCCAGATGTAATCTGTTTCTTGACGAATCACCTTTAGATACACAAATTTTAACCAAATCCTGCACTGTACGACAAATTCAGAAAGTCCATTTGTTTTTGTTTCGCTCCCATGCCCTAAATCGAAAAAAAAAAATCATAGTGATAATTTTAAGTTAAGAAGTGTGTCTATCTGATAGGACCTGCCAGGTAAGAATGTTTCCTGTATATTTTCTTATTCAAACTAGGAATCAATATGTAATAATAGAAAATAAGATCTGTACAGCGTCCTTAAGGTGATTTTCCACAAAAACGATGCTTTACAAATCATTCAAACATTATTATTATTATTATGTTAGGAAAATTTTAACTTACTTAAAGCATACAGAAAAGTCTTCAACACGCTTTTGTTGATTTTTTGGCTCTCAATATTTTTTTATGGCCTCAGGAGAAAGGGAAAAATTGTAGTTTTGGGATTTGTTAAAAAAAATCTACTTGCGTTTTGTACAGTAAATATATTTAGAAAAAATACATAATATTAAGGTATTTTAATAATTTCATAATACAAATTTTAGACTCTATTTCAATATTTTTGTTAAGACCGGACCGGTTTCAAATCAATAACAGATGTTTTACGTAAAATCATTGTTATTTAAAAATCATGTCAAAACATTCTGAATATGACATTTAATTTTAAATAAAGTTTTAAAATCATTTAAAGTGTTAGCCAAAATACAAAAAATATTAAGGTATTTGCCAAGATGCAATGTATTCGTTAGACAATCCCTATATATCAAAAAAATAAATATATAAATACCGTGGTCTAAGCAATAAACGTACCATTCTGAATATGACCAAAAGGTTGAAACCGGTCCGTCGTAATGATCTTAAGCTTTCGCTGGTTAAAAGACTCCGCCCATATTTTTTATTTTGCCACCACAAATTAAACGGTTTTTAAAGTGTTAGCAAAAATACAAAAAATATTAAGGTATTTGCCAAGATGCAATGTATTCGTTATAAACATTTTTTCAATCGCCAATACAATCTATATATCGAAAAAAATAAATACAATATAGCTTCACTATCGTAACATATCATCGCTGGAAAGGCAAAATGGCTAAGCGACACTTTGGTAAAAAAAATAGTTAAATATGCAGTTTCGATCAGTTTTATTTTATGCATCGAATGCTCTGACTCTTTTTTGATTCTGAAGACTTTGTGGTCGTTCAGCCATCTAAAATATATTTTCGTAGAAAGTAATCACTTTTTGGTTTGACATATTCAAAGACATTAAAAAATAACTTTGTATATACATGTCTTATACAAAGTTATTTCTTTTAAATATATTTACCATTTGGGAGAAAGCTTGACTCATGCGACACAAGTTTGGGACTTTTTTTTCAGTTTTTTATCGCTTCAGGTAACTCAGTGAGAGCATTGAGTTATTATATAAAAATCAGTTGGCTATTCTGAGTAGCCGGGAAATATTTTTAAAAAATCAACCATAAAGTATAAAGTGAATATAAAAACGAAATTCAAACGTTAAAATCTATGGAAAAAAAGGATTAATGTTAGGGTAGCAGAGAGGAGAGATTTGTAGCTTAGACCTTCGATTGAATCTTCGGTTTCGTAACACTTTTACAAGAATTTTATTGCTAGCACGGAGGGCAATTAAATATATTCAATTTAAGACACAATGCATTTCCGAAAAAATGAGATTATTGTGCTACAACCTTAAGATGGAACGCATTTATGGACTGAAAATATGTTACCACAGTGAATCCAAATTTTCTATAATTTTCTTTTTTTTTATAATTTTCTTTTCCTAATTTTTCATAAGTGTACGTTTTTTTGTAATTTTTATTTATATTTAAATATTAATCAATAAGTTTTAAGCCTTAAGGTTTAATCTAACTAAATAACAATAAAAAAAACTACAAAACTAATATAAGAAAATAGCTAAGCTAACTAACTAACCATCACATCCTTCTGCAGGGGTAGGCAGAGAGGATGAACCGCCATTCAACTCTGTCTTGGTACACACTCCTTGCTTCATTTCATTCATACATACTATTCTGTTATTCTGACTCTTCAGATAGCCCAAATCAAGTTTTTTTTTTAAGAATGGCGAACATTCTTGGGCTACGAATAACCTGACAATATTTGAAAAACTCCTACTGCTATCATAATAAGCGGAAAATGTCGCTTGTGTAATGATGGAGGACTTAACCAGCAGAGGTACTGGATGGGAACTCGAGGCATATTTCAACTTGGCCACTTAATGCTGTAGATAACTAACTGTTACTACTTACTAGTTTTTTTTTTATTCACTAATTATACATCAGCAACGTCACCTACTGCAAAGTTACTTGAGTTGATTGTCTTCTACCTTCCAATCTTTTCACTGACCACACTCATCGGCGTAGGTAATTAGGATGAAACTTCCTGGCAGACCATTCCAATGATAACTTCATGTAATCGGAAAATGATTGACGTAAATGAATACACGTGTAATATGAAGTATGACTAGAATTGGATGAGATTTACGCCGACATTTTCCGGACTAGTGTCACCTGTTCGGGGGGGAATTCCAAGACTGAAACTGGTTGCGCGATGGAAGTCTCGATGACTGCCGGATAAACCAGGGGCCGACTCTGGAGCAGCGCCCACCTCTTTATAGCTCTCAATGATGATGTCGTTGAAGAGGCGATTCAATTCTATCTGTTTTTGTTCGTATTCTTCGTCCTTGGCCAACGGATTGCTGTCCGCCCAAAGAAAAATCTCGTTGCACTTGTTCAGTATAACTGTCTTTAAATTCTCCGATACCTTGCGCATAATCTTGTCATTCTCTATTTTAGACATAACGTTGAAGCAGCATTTCTCTAAATTGTTTCTGGCGGTGGTGGATTCATCCTGACTTTCTATTTTTTCGGAGTATGACCGCGCTTCTTTGATCATACGCTCGATTTCTTCTTTCGAAAAACCAGCATTGATATTTGCCACATTGACCATCTTACCGGTTCCCTTTTCTGAAGCGGAAATCTTAAGGTTACCCAGAGCATTAATACTAAAAGTTAATACGATATCATATTGAGGAGGATCATTGAAAAAAAGCATTCCCAAAAGATTATTATCCCTTGTCAGGGCACTCTCTCCTTCAAACACCTTGAGTTGGTAACGTGAACTTTCATCCTGTGTATAATTTCCCTTCGGCCCAAGAAAGGGGTAATAAATGGTTTTCGTGGTAAAATCTTTAACGGGATTACCGGTTAACACTAAAGTTTCTTTTATAGGACATGAGGTATTGCGCATAATCAAATTGAACATATTTCCTCAAGTAATCTCGACCCCTAAAGAACACTGAGTTACATCTAGTAGTCGGAGGTTCTTCAACTTGTACCAGTTTTGAAGGGTCGCCGCGTAAATAGCAGCTCCACAAGCTACGCCCTCAACAGGGTGAATGGATCTGTTCAGTGCTTTATTATGGAAAAAGTCTCGGAGAATCTTCTGAATCATAGGGATTCGGGTAGAGCCTCCGACAAGGACAACTTCGTGCACCTGGGTTTCGTCTAGTTCGGAATCACGGAACAATTGCTCTAAATGTTTAGTAATGGATCTAAACAGATCCTTGTTTAACTCTTCAAAACGGGCTCGGGTGATGTAAGAGAAGAAATCAATTCCCTCGACAATGAAATCTATTTCAATATTGGCCTGATAAGAGGATGAAAGAGTTTTCTTTGCCGATTCACATGAAGCTTTTAATCGCATCATCGCCCTATTATTGGATGTGAGGTCCTTGTTGAATTTCTTCTTAAACTCCTGAACAAAGTGGTTTACTAGTCTGTTATCGAAATCTTCCCCACCCAAGTGGATATCTCCAGCTGTGGACTGGACATGACAGACGCCATTGTCGATGACGACGATAGATGCGCCGAAAGACCCGCCTCCTAAACTGAAAATCAGGACGTTGCGCACATCGGTTGTTTTGTTGTCCAGCCCGTATGCAATGGCAGCGGCACTAGTTTCATTGATAAGTATCAACTCGGTGAATCCTGCTATCGCTCCAGCGTCCATTGTGGCTTGTCTCTGGGTAGTATTAAAGTTAGCGGGAACACTGACTACTGCATTGTGGACAGCCATTCCTAGGTAAGTTTCCGCAACCTCTTTCATTTGTCTGAGGACCATGGAACTGATTTGTTCAGGGAAAAATGTTTTGTTCTCACCTTTGTGCTGGACTTTTATTTTAAGTTTGGTGTTATCATTCAAAACTTCAAAGGGCCAATGATTTATATCGGCTTGGACAGTCGAATTTTCAAGCTTCCGTCCGAAGAGTCGTTTAGCACCTATAATGCAAGAGTTACATATAAGTATTACATTTATGTTTTATTTCGAATGATGTCACCGTACTCCAAGTAATTTTTGTTTTAATAATCATCAACTTGCTTTTTTAATGAATATGGGTTTTACAATTTATTATTATTATTACAAAAAAAAAACTTTTGTTAGTAAAGAAGGATGAACAGGAATCAAAACGTTCATCAAACCATTATATATACTATTGGCTTACCGTGGCTTAGTTGTCATATTTTAATAATTGAGAACTGTGGTAATCTGTTTTGCATTGCTAACGACTTTAATTTTGAACCGCGTTTAAATACACGGACAAAATAAGATTTATTATATTCATAAATTATGTAAATATTTGTCATATCTCACCATAAATGGAATTGTTAGGGTTTTTGGTGAGCTGGCTCTTAGCGGCATCTCCAACCAGAATACCTACATCTGTGAAAGCCACGTACGAGGGAGTGGTTTGGTTGCCTTGTTCATTGGTAATTATCTCTACCTTTCCGTGCCTATAGATGGCTACACAAGATTTGGTTGTACCTAAATCAATACCAATAACTGGTGTTTGGTTTGTTTGGTTTGTTTGGTTTGTTTGGTTTGTTTGGTTTGTTTGGTTTACCCATCGTGTTGGGGTCTCTCGTGATATTGGAGCCTTTCTACGGCCTTTATGATGATTGTGTTTTTCTTTAGTCATAGTTCCTCCCATCTAAAAATGTAAACATTGATGGAAACATTAATAAAATAAACTTTAGTGAAATTATTGGTAGAGAATTTTAGGGTTAAATATAATTCGAAAATTCAAAACCAGTGCATTAGTTTTATTTATTTTATATTAGTTACTTTGTACATTTAACTTTACAAGTATCTAATTATTTCATTTTCTTTTTGACTAATAATATTTTAACTTAAAACTACTTATTATTTTGATTTACATGCATTTTAAATTATTTTTACAGGCTTTTTTAAATTTATTGATAGGCATAATTTTGATGGTTTCCGGCAGCGCATTATACGATTTCATTCCTTTATATAGTAAGCTGTTTTGGGTGTTGGCTTTATTCTTTTCTGGTAGTCTAATTTCTTTGCATGCCCTTGAATTATACTTGTGAATATCAACATTGTAGATAATTTTGTCAGAAAAATACTCTGGTAACAAGTTGTTCTTCATTTTATGTATAAACATCAATGTTTTCAATGTCAGCATCTGTTTAACTTTCAGCCAATTTAGTTCCTCTGACATTTTAGCTACTTTCGAGTATCTATTTCGCCCAAGTATAATTCTCATTGCTCTATTTTGGAGAATTTGAAACCTGTTTTGTTCTTTGTCGTTACACAAGAAAAGAATCGTTGAACAGTAATAAAAATGTGGAGCAATAATGGAGTTGTATATGGTAATTGCTGTTTTTCTGGAAATTTTTTGCCGAATTCTTCCCAAAAAAGAAATCTTCTTCCCAATTTTCTTCTGCGTGTACTTAGCATGTTTGCTAAAGGTTATTTTTGCATCCAATATAACTCCTAAGTATTTCATATCACTTACATTTTCAATAATGTCACCATCAATTTTAATGTTGCTTTTACTGACTGCATGTTTTCTTAAATCCAATTATCATACATTTTGTCTTTTTTGTATTTAGTTTAAGTTTATTCATTTTAAGCCATCTTGATACATTATCTAGTTCATTATTCAAAATATTTATTAACTCTTCGTAATTATCTCCAATTATGTATATGAGTTTATCATCAGCAAATAGTCGTACTTTGCATTAGTGACCTGGTGTAAGCCAAGGATTTTTTTTATAAGTGGTACAAGCGCTTTACAGAAGGCCGAAAAGATGTTAATGACGATGAGCGTCCTGGAGTTGTGGAAAAACAAATCATGGATTTTATTCTTTGATCCATTTTTTTCAAAAGTAAAAAATCGAAGAACACACAAAAACGTGACTAACCTTTCCAGTTGTCAAAAACAAACCATTAATCCAAAACGGCTGATAATGCTAACATATGATAAACATATGTGTACCAACATAACAACAAATAAAATCGATAATCGAATGTACACAGCCCGCGAAAATTCAAAATTCACCTTTTCTTTTGAACAGGCCTCGTAGATATTTTGCACGCAACGTTTGTGAGAAAGGGGGAGAGGTTACGACAGAGTTATCTACGGTATAACTTTACGATGATTATTTTCAAATTTCTTGATGAAATTCAAAAAGAGGAAAACAACTATATCATAAAAAAATGATTTGGAAAATTGTAATAATTTTAAATTCAATAAACTTTACAGTATTGCGTACCTTCAGTGAAGTGATATTTTTTCTCGGAAAAGAGTTTCTTTATCAATCGAATTCTGGAAAATATGAAACTCTGGAACCTCACAACAAGTTGTTTAACTAACAAATATTTTGATAAAACAGTCTCACAAACAATTCAGTAAACTTTAGCAAATTGTTTGAATGAAATGAGTGAATATTATCAAGTATAAAAACATTGTTTATCTTATCTCGTGCATTATCAAACAAGCTGATCAACCTAAGTGTACGCCGTACTATATGAGTGTAAAATACATAAATAAGTGATTCCTTAGCTCATTGAATATCTAATAGATTTTATATTAGTATCATGAATTATAAAAAACAAAAAAGTATATTTATACGCTTAGTGGTATTTTATCATAATTTCAGTGGGGTGCACCACTGGGCAAGGTGGTAAAACCTTTAAATAATTTCATTTTTAATCGTATAACCGGTCTTTCAAATTTTAAGCTTTGTAAGACTTTTTGTTTTTTTCACATATTTTTTTTTTCATTCTCTGAGTAATCTGGATGCAGTCTAATGTTGCAAGTTGCAACTATGAATTAATTTAACAAATTGCACATAAAAAAACGAAAATCAGAAAAAGTGCTTGATGTTTGTGTAAAAAAAATGTCTTAACTATATATTTGTTATCATTGTATATATATTATATTTTACCAGAATCATAAAAACATTAATTTCAACTGTTTTTGTTCCAAATTGCTGAAAAATAAATGCTTGATAAAAATAAATTGTGTGATATAAAGTAAGGTGCCTCATTGAAATTTCGAATTTCACTTAGGAAATACCCTAATATATTACACGGAAAACTCGTACAAAAAAATGTGTGATTATTTGAAGCTTTTAGAAAATTCAAACATAAGATTTTTTCTATTTAAGCATTTTCACAAAAATTTAATTTCATATTTTTGGCAACTTCAGGGTTAAGAAATTATTGGAGCTTTGGAGTAAGAATATTTAAGGAGAGAGAGCTAAATATTTTTACCCAACCTTTACAAATTTACCATGAATCACTTTCTCCGGGTTTTCCACGTCGTAAACCGTGAGAGAGAAAGAGACAAGATAAGTTGACACATAATATCGCATCACTTTTAGGTATGTAAACATGTTTTCCGTCTCTCGCGTCTCCGGCGACTCCGCCCACTACGTTTTGTTATGCGACATAACTCAACGGTTTTTGAGGTTATATCCTATATAGTTGTTGATTACAATACTTTGAAAAAGTGGTTATACAAATAAATAAAAAAAATCTCAACTATAATAAATTATATTATTGCAAAATGTTAACCCTATAATTTGTTAAAGACGACCTACATGCATTTAGGTAAAAAAATGTTGTTTTATTGAGCTAGATTTTCTTTTGTTGAGATCATTATTTGTAAGAAAGTCAAGTTTTTTATCCATCGAACATGTTATCAATCCCTTACACGAACGAATTTTTTTTTTTTTTAATGTTTTATCGACATGTCTATTGAATATTGATCGCAACAATTAGATTAGATACAACTAACGTACCTACCTACGTAATAATTAGATAAGATTTGATCAACATACCCAAGCAATATAAGAAGTTTCACCATAATAAATAATAGTAATAAAACATTTTAGTAGAAAGCAATCACTTTGTGGTTTGACATATTTAAAGAAATGAAAAACAAACTTTGTATTATTAACATATTGACGTTTTTGCCCGTACTGTCAAAATCTAGGGTAGAAAAAAAGGAATAAGCAATAGTAAAACCTCAGAGCAATAATATACCAGGAGGGAGCGCTAGTGTAGTCAGGATTGATGATTTTTTCTTGACTCGGGCGTGGCTAGGGCTAGGGAATTTATACATCCATTCATAGCACATGTCGACATAATGTATTGTTAATTTATACAACCACTTTTTCACAGTATTGGTATAAACAAAAATATAGGATATAACCTAAAAAAAAAAGTTGAGTTATGTCCTGTTATGTCGCAAAACAAAACGTAGCGGGTGGAGTTGCCGAAGACGCGGGAGACGAAAAACATGCTTACATACCTAAAAGAGGTGCTATATTATGTAAGAACTTGTATTATCTCTTTCTCTCTCACGGCTTACGGCGCAAAAAACAGGAGAAATTGATTTATCGTAAATTTGTATGGCTTGGATAAAAATATTTAGCTCTCTCTCCATATATATTCTTGCTCTGAGAGTAAAACTATGTACACTTGGACTGAGTGATCAAAACTGCAGTGAATAAAATGACCGTTATTTTGGATATGATAATAATGTACTTCAAAGCAACTTTAGCGGTCTCCGTCCATTGCAGATCCAGCCTTCACTTTCTGGATATACTGGTGATGTTCCATTCGACGAACCATAGCTTTGTAGCTTCCGGTTCGGTCTTGGTGCCCTTTTTTCGAGCTAAAAAAGTTTGTGGCAAGCAAACTGATTCTACTAAAAAATCCACACTGTCACCTTTCTGCGACGTAAAAATTACCTAGAGGAACCGACAACAACACGAACTTTCATGATTGAGTAAATTAATTAGCCCAAAACGTAGTGCTTATACCCATAGACATAAAATACAAGAAACGTCATATTCATACAAATTGAACGATAAATTTGGCAAGCTATGATATCTCATAACGCATGAAAAGGATAGCCATACCAAGCAGAATATATGTGTATGAATGAGATAGCTATATGAACGTCCCGCATTACATTCTCCGCGTTACAAGTCCTCTCTTCCCTAACGAACTTACGAGCGAAGTAGCATGCGACGTACTCGTGTACTGTCGCTAGGTTGTCTTCCACACACTTATGTATTTCTGCATTCGCTATCTCACTTATACCATTTGGTATGTGAATAATTGTATTAATTGAAATAATAAGTGATTTGTGTGTACTTCGCATTAAGAGAAACTTCATGAGATTTGTCTTTTGTTCCCGAATGATTTTTACACTTGTCAAAAGCACAGGAAGGCATTTTATCTCAGAAAAGAGCTAACAGCGATGCGTTTGTGGCAGCTGGTGACAGCTTGTTTGTCAAACGAATGTTTGTGCGAGACTAAACGCAGTCAATCTCAGGTATGCCACGTTGGTTTAGTTTAGTGCAGTCACGCGCGTTTTCTCAGTAACGTATCTAAATTATTTAATTCATCTAAGCTTATACCAACCAAAATATGGCAGAGAGGCATGGAACTGGCAGAAGAAGGATGAAAGTAGACTGAATGCTGTGGAAATGAGATCCCTGAGGCGTATATGCGATAAAACCATGTATGGCCGTGTTTTAAATGTGGATATCCGGAAAGAATGCAAGGCTGATGTAAGCGTAATGAATAGAATCAAGAAAGAAAAGCTTAAATGGTTTGGGCAAGTAATATATGACGTGAAAGTGAATACAAGAAAAAGGCAGGGACGCCCGAGAAAGACATGGGGCGATCAAGTGAATCAAATACTTGAGTCGGGCCGTGTGAAGAGTCAGAATAGCAGAAGAGTATGTCTGAATGTGAATGAAGCAAGGAGTGTGTGCCAAAACAGAGTTGTATGGTGAACCGTTCTCTCTGCATACTCCTACGGAGAAACGGCGTGATGGTTAGTTAGTTAGTTACATATATTAATAAGTCGAATGTTTAGTTAATGATGCAGAAAATCTTTAAAACCTACAAAAGTTATATAACAATGGACGTGAAAACACAAAATGCGTTTTTACGAATTTTAGAAGGCAATAACCCAGTCCATAGCATTGGGTAACGCACCCGTCAAACAATCAAGAGGTTCTGAGTTCGATTGTCAGTTGCACCCAAATATTTTTTTTTTCTGCATATTCTTCTGATTCATGCTGTTTGAATACATCGGAGAGTTAAGCTAAGATAATTTGAATATTTGTTTTTGAAATAATTTTTTGATACGTTTTTAATCGACACGAGATTGTAATTATTTATCGCGGTTTGTGTTCTGCACACACCACGCAAGCACACTGCTGGAATAATTAAACCAATTTATAACTATAATACACTGCAGAGATAAACCTTTGGAAGGGTGCTGTGGGCGTGTCCGTGTGCCCGAAGTTAGGACATTTTGATTTTACTTCGTGTGAAGTTGGTCAAAAATTTTCAAATATCGAAATTCTTTATTGAACTAATGACAAATTTCATCGGCCTGTCTGAGGTCTAGGAATCGAAAAGTCTCAAAGTTTTAAAGTGATAATTTGATAGGTTCTTACCTTCATGTTTTTCATCTAGTTCCTACCTTATTCGACCATTTCATCGATTTCTGTATTCAACAACACCGCGTTCGAAACAGAAGTTTTTTAATGTGAAAAAACGTGATACTCGTTGGTTTTTCGCTTGTTTGACGGTCTGTTGTTTTGATCTCCACATAATATAAAATAAACGTGGGAGTATTTAATAAGAAGAATTAAATCAGTATGGTATTTCCGTGTTCGTTAATAATACAACTGTGCAAGAAGACTTTAAGGACTTATAACTTCCATTTCATCGGTGAGTGAATGGTTTCCTATTTTTCCTTCATACCAATACATCTTTCCACAAGCTAAAATCAGACACTTCCATCAAGTAGTATAGTTTACCGTTACAGTCCACTCTTTTTCAAATTCACCTGAAGCTGAAACACATTTGGTGTTTTATCCCAGCTTCGGATCCAACAGTTGGCATAAGTTGACTTTCAAATCGGCATTGATCACACTTCCTATGATTATCTGTTCAGTGCATAGTACATATACTAATGAATATATAGTGCTATACCTTGAAAAATCACATTCACGGACTGAACAATATGTTCCTTCAGTAGAAGTTTGTTTTTCTCGTAGACGAGACGTAAGTCGTACGTATCCTTTGGCATTGAGTGAACAGTTGCAATATTGTTTGTGAGAGGTTCCCCTGAAAGCAAGATGGTCAAAGTTTTAGTAGCATTGGTACATTTATTTTTCAATACATAATTGTTTCTACATAAAACTTAACTAATATAAATTATCGCATATTTTCAAAAAAATAATATTGAATTTTATACTACACTCAAAACATTACTTAAGCCTCAAAAAAATTACAAATATTTTTCCAACCTTACAATCGAAGCTCTTTTCCATCAATGTTGTTTGTTTTCCTACAAAAAGCGATCTCTTAAACAGAACAATTTTTGCCATTTTTAAAGTCCACGCTAAACGCCGGCTAAACCTCGACCCGTTTCAGCTTTTAATCAAACTGTGATCAGTCGTCAAGCGTCACAGCATGGTCGTTGCGCTTGAAGGCCAATCAAAATTTAACCGCTGAATCGGGCCGAAAATTGACGTTTATCGGGGACCGTTTAAAAGAAGAAAAAACCCACAGATCGTTCATTTGATCGTTAATTAAAATTGACGGAGAATGAAACAACTCAAGCTAACTTGAAAGTGGAATACTTTCACAGTAAAAAATGTTCATTTTATCAAAATACGTTTCCAATTTTCGTTTCAATATTATAACTTGTACTTATATATGTGTGTTTGTTTTTTATGTATTATTACAACTATGTGTTCTTTTTAATTGTTCAATTGTATAATAGCATTTGGTATGAAGAAGGTGGCGACATAAATAAATGAAAACCAACAAACTCCCAAAATTCGAAATGTTTATAACAAGAAAAATGACCAAAATTATGATTTTTTTTTACTGGTAAAAGTGCTAAATTATGAAATATAAGAATTATGTTAGTCAACACAGTGCAGTTTTTGCAATTTACACGCGTTCTGTTCTATTCATCTATTACAGTATTACACAATATAATAATTTCCTTTCTGAGGTCCTACAACCGTACGGGTGTGAACTTTTCAAAATTGGAACCGACGGATGTGTTCAGAAAATTATCGAATCAATAAAGAACATTTTTTAAACCCTACCTACCTAATAAAGTATCCATCAATGATGTATTTTAGCAAAAGTTATTCTACATTTGAAATGGAACTAAAAAAAGATATTGGCAAGTCAAGTAATAATATAATTATTATTGATTTTCTACACGTCTTCTCGGGAGAGTTTAACACCTTTTTTAAATATATATGTAATTATTTTTGAACAAATAAAACATCAGCTATTTTTTAACAGTTATATGGATATTCCAAAGCTCTGTAGCTCACAATAAAAATGACGCTGGGAACTAAAATAGTTGCATTAAATTTGCACGATTTCTCAAGAGCTTGAAATTTTTTGTTGCTTTACCAGTATAGTAAGATACCAAGTAAAAATTTATATAGGTAACTGATTTTAGGTATTGAATATTTTTGGAACGCCGAACAACCGCGCAGGTAATATTATATGTTAACGATCTGTCACGGTTCCCTGGCAATATTCCCAGGTAAGAAACTAAGCTAAAGGTCGATGGAGGTGATTGATGAGTGTATCCGTACAAGAATGCAAGGGCAAACGTCCAGCTGAGTTACACCGTAATTCATTCATCAGTTCGCACACCTTATATCTTATAAGGAAATATTTATTTTTTCTTGTTTATTTGTTATTCTAGTGATTTCTACCTTTACCAGGAATTTAATAATAAAACAGATTACCTTCATACCAGTTAGGCCAGGCGCGCACGGGTGACTTTTGTCGCGGCAACAGTTTCGTCACCATCTCCAAATCTACTGGAGTTTATGGAGGTCCGCGCACAAGCGACGTGGCATTAGGGTGACTTTTTAGTTCCACCGGCCTGCGACTTTTGAGTGACGAAACTGTCACCGTGTCTGTATGGGCGTGTTTTGTATGGGCGCTCGCGCAAAAATGTCATTCGGTGACTTATTCGCCTGTTCGAAATCCATTGCCGGAATGAAAGGGTGACGGTCCACAGTCACTCACCGTGTTCGTGCTTGATTGGAAGACAGTTAAAGTGACGAAACTGTTGCCGTGACAAAAGTCACCCGTGCTCGCCTGACCTTAGATGCTTTGGCCATATACAGCATTATCAAACCTTCCATATCTATGAATTTGTTGAACCAATTGTATTATATATCGCACTCCCACAACTAGGCTGCCATAAGTCAATAATCGAATTTTTGAGTTAATTCCCATGTTTGATACATTTTATATCTCGGAAGAGCTATATTATATTATCTTCACTGGAACAACAAAAGTGCTTAAGCGACACATTGGTAAAAAAATTGTTAAATATGCAGTTTGGATCGGTTTTTTTTTCTGCATCGAATGTTTTGACTTTCGTTTGATTCTGAAGACTTTAGTGGCCCTTCAGCCATCTAAAACATATTTACCATTTAGGAGAAGGCTTGAATTAAGCGACACAAGTTTGGGACTTTTTTAAAGCTTTTTTTCACTTTATTTTGAGGTTACTTTTTTTTAAATCCAACCCGTAGCTGGAGACTTATGAATTTTATTGTAAAACAAAAAAAAATTAAGAGTGCTCTGGTGAAAACTTAAAAAAAATGGCGCTTCAGGCTTTTAGCCTTTCCGGCGACGATATAATGAGCTCTAAAAATAAAATAAACTCACTCCCTCTTGATGGCGTTTTGGAAAAATGAGGCCTAATATCCTCCATTAATATTTTTTACATGTATTATTTTTTTTTTTTCACGTGAATTTTTGTTCATTTTTATTTGTTAATATTATTATTATTATTAAAAGCTTTTATACTAGTTTTAATATATATAATGAAGTATACTACCGAAACCCAGCAAAAAAATACCACTTCTCCAAATAACACAGTTAAAGATATTTAGACCTCAAAATACAAGAAATCATTATAATTCAAAATCAATTTTATAAAATATAAGTAGAAAAAATGATTCTATACTCATAGCAAAAATACAAAGACCATCATAAAATGAATTTGTGTCACCTTTATAACATACTTCCAGTATTTATTTTCAAATTCGAAATAACAGTAACTTTGTTTTGACACCACTTTATTAGATACATTTACCAACCGGTTTCGGCTCTACCTGAACCTTCTTCAAGGTTGAACAAATATTGTATTATTTTGTTCAACCCTGAAAAAGGTTGAGGTAGAGTCGAAGCCGGTCGGCATATGTATCTAATAAAGAGGTGTCAAAACAAGGTTACTTTTATCTCAAATTACCACAAAGTGAGTGCTTCATGTCAAAGTTTATTTATTTTCATATTGCAGCATGCATCATCAGACTGAATTATGTACTTACTTAATTTGTAAAATTATTTTTTGCCGTACGTTTAAGTGTTTAATTACAATTTTAATTATTTACAAATTTAGAAACAAGTTCCTAGCTTAAAATTGAAAATCTTAATTTCCATTCAGTTTAAAAAGTTTGGTTATTTCATGATTACAGGCTTTCTTCATGATGGTCAGGTCTCCATCCCGATCTATTGATAGACAGACACAAGAGAGGTAAATATATATAAACCGTTATATCATCGCTGGAAAGGCAAAAAGGCCTAAGCGACACTTTGGTCAAAACTGAGTTAAATATGCAGTTTTGGTGACGTCATTTTTTCTGCATCTCTCGTTTAATTCTGAAGACTTTTGTGGCCCTTCAGCCATCTAAGATAAATTTACCGTTTGAAATAATGCTTGACTTAAACGATAGAATTTTGGTACTTTTTTAGCTTGTTGTCGCTTCAAAGCCTTCAGTGAGGACATTAAGTTAGCTGAGTAAATTTTTTTCTCAAAATCCAACCAGGTATTGATGACTTATGAATTTTAAAATGCTCTAGTAAATGTTTCCCAAAATGGTTGTTCAGCCCTTTTGCCTTTCTGGCTACGATATATTCTCAGCATCACGCAACGAACGTAATATCAAGCATTGGTGTGAATATCAGAATGCATCAACATGAGCCAAATGGCGCCTGGTGCAGGTAATTTTTTTGTCGCCCCTTGTCAAAATTTGCACTAAAAATGGGTACCAACTCCTATCAAGTATAAAACGAGATGCGCGAATTTACATTCCCCGCCGTCGGGTCGGGAAGTTACGGATTCGATTGTCATCCGTGGATAATACAGTTTTTTTCATTAGATATAATATATAAGCGCTGGGCACGTAAAAAGCACTGTAATTAGGTACTCTTAGCGCCTTGTCAATTCGACGCCTGGAGCAGACTGCTCCAATTGCACCTGCATAGGACCGACCCTGTGACGAATACAAAGGCATCTTCAAAAAAAATTACACTTAGAAAACAACGAATAAATTGTACGAATGCGTTTCACCACCCGATTTGGACGAGTGGAAAAGATTTCTTATTCGTATCTGTATACCTACATTATAGAAATCAAGCACATTCATCGTATCGGAATTAAAAAGATTACACTTTAAACTAATGCACATCATACGAACCAATCCATTTCCAAGCATTTTAAAATGTTTTTTAAAGGAAGACATTCTCTGGTTACGAATAACCTAAAAATATGTGAAAATCTTCTATTACCACCATTATAGACGGAAAATGTTGCTTACTCAATGATGGAACCTACCTAAGTAACAGAAGAATTGAACCCATGACGCCTGAGTGGGGGAACCCGACGCATTTTTCCACTTAGCTACTGACCGGTCAACACATACAAACCAAATAAATTATGAAAATTCGTAGATATTATTGACGATCGTTAATCAGTCAACTGGTCTAGGTGTGGTCTTACCCTGGAATATTGGAAGTCGTCATCAAATCGCACTATTTTTATGTTTTATTATTTGAACTGTCCTCACAACATACCCCAATTGAGGATGCCATAGTGTCACTGGCTCTAGACGCTTGGGAGCAGTTGGGACCCATGTGCGGTATTCACTTAAAAAAAAAATGCTTTTAAAAAATGCGGACATTATTAGTATATATATATATATAAATATGTACCATAGATTTACTTAAAATTGTACCAGTCTGAAGGTGGCCGTCATAAGGTGAAACCGGTCAGGTCTTAAATAAAAAAGAGTGGAAAAAAGTTAAAAAATTAGTGATATTAAATCGTTAACGAATTCCGTTCGAATACTGAAAAATCAAATTGGCGTTGAAATTCAGTTTAAGCACCTGGGCGTTACCGGAGATTATTGTAAATTGAATTTAGCTTTTGATCTGTTCTAGGTGTTGAACAAGGAGATGTCCCCGTGGCCCCGACAAAGTCGCCCTGTGGAGACGATAAGACCTTGTGTGAGGAAACTGACATGTATCCTGCAGAATACATTGATAGAATTCTGAAAAACTCTGTGAGTTTCTTTTTTCACCAATTCGATTTACATATTCCTTTTATTAAAAACCGGATTGATTTTGAATTACAAAAAAGGTTTTAGTTAAAAAAAACATGAATAACCATAAACTCAATCAGTTAAATTTGCCAGTAGTCCAATATTAGGTATATTTCCAGTAAACTCATCAAATTTTTCATTATTATTTTATCACCGTTGACTTTTTACCTGTTTCATTTCATATTATCTCTCTCTTTCTATCTATTACTTTGTTATAGTTTAAACTTTGTTCTTTTGGTTTCCTCACTGTTCTCTTATTTTCTTTTATATGGTGTTCTTCTTATCGTTCATTTCATATTACGTGTCTCTTTCTCTCTGTTCCTTTGTTATAATTAAAATGTTATTCTTTTGTTTTCTTATTGTTCTCTTAGTTTATTTTATGTTGTGTTCTTCCTTTATAACGATTCACTTCGTATTTTTTGTTGAGTTTAATTTTGTACCCTAATGATGCGTAGTCTAAGCGAAACCGGTCGGTCATAAAAACTAAAAAAAAATCTGTGCAAAGCTATTATTTAATTTTCATTTAATATGCCAAATCACAAAGTATGAAAATATTTTTTTTTTTACATTAACTCCATACAGGAGGCCTTGAGGGAAATAATTCCCCTCAGGGTCTATGTCATCTTTGAGAGAGAGGGAGAGTTTTTATGAGGAAAGAAAGAAGTGAGCCTGGGTCTTGAAGAGGCCCATGTTGTAAGAGGGATGAAACACAGAGGCCGGAAAATCGTTCCGCAGCCGAGCTGTTAAACATAAGAAGGACTCGTTAAATTGAAATTAGAAAAAGCCAAAAAAAAAAACAGTTTGGGACCAAGACTTGAACACAGAACCTTCTTCTATTTGAGAGAATTTATTTACCAGTTGTGCTACCGAAGCTCATTCCCTTGCTGTCATATTTATTTGTCATATTTCTTGAAAATCACTAACATTTTTTTTCAATTAGTTTTTATTTGGTTTTCGAAAGGTGTTTAAATAAAAAGATGGATGCCGTTTTTAATACTTTCGATTGTAGTTGTTTTTTTCTTGCTTATCAAAGCCTTATTTTGTAACACTGCTGGCCTTATATTACATCGTCATAAGATAATCCAATATTTATTATGTTTTCATTGTGAACATTCGTATTATACTCTGTTTGATGCAATTTGAAAAAAAATATTTGAAAAAAAATTCTTGCAAAAAAATACCTTTTCAAAGGAATATATAAAATCAATTTTAAATTACCAATGGCATAGTGAAAACCTCGTGATTCAGATTATATTCTTGCTTATATGCTTTATATATAATATATTATCATTTTATGCTGTTTTTGATTTTTAGGCCAACAAATTTGAAGGACTTTTGGGAGTGGACGAATTAAACGTGGAAGTTGGACTGAGAGCGAATTTTGATACAGAAATTGAAATTTGCAAATCCATAGAACAGGTTAAATAAAATTACAATTTTTTACCGTTGCTATAATTATTATGAAATATAATGTTCATATTAATGAATAAGATAAATGACACATCTTTAATACACATACTGTTGGATGCATTTTCATTTCTTATATGTTAATGAAAAAAACACAACAAGCAATAGATCAGGTGATAAATCAAAAATGTTATGTTTATGACGTGAGTCATTTGTATTCTATGTTCTACACACTCAGCACAATCAGGAGCAAGGAGGCCGAATGCTACCTCTTCACTGTTGTATTACGCAGTTGTTGCTTCGATTATTATTGGTTGTGTAGTGACCACATCTTGGTGGTTTAAGGCTGTAAATTTAACACGAGATTTAAACTCTTTTATGTCTCGTTTCAGGTGATATTTCCAAAAGTTTCCAAGAACAGGGATGACGATTGGCTTTTTGTTATAAATCAACCAAATAATCTTCAAGGAATCAGAGCAGAACTTTGTCAGTAAGTTAGCTTTTAAAGAAGTCTGTTTAATAATTTCATGGGCTTAGAAGAAAGAGTCTGTCAGAAGACAGATTTATTTTTAGTGTGCTGGGGTTCAAAGAATTTCAGAGTATTACTCCACGTTGTGGTTCCTTTTCTTCGTATGCCTTGGACAGCCCTGCAGTGTCCAACTTCAAAACAAAGTTAAATGGTGTAATGACGAACACTATATGACTGTACAAAACTTTGTCCCAAAAAGAGGGAGGAATCGCAGTATGGATTTAAACCCCACAAGCAAAAAAAAAACACTATTGGAAATGACAAACATCACAAAATCTTTTAATCATTTTTCCTTTATTTAAATGTTAATAAAAAACCCGAAAACCAGTATTTATTGTATGATTATAAATAGTACAATTATTTATTTTTGCAAATATACCGATTGGTAGATTTTCAGTTTTCTTGGTACAATACCCATTGCCAAATGCAGTAAAATATCATTCAATCTGTTTAAAGTTCAGCACCCCAAAATACACACTTTATGGTTTTCTAGTACAAGCAAATCTACAAATTATTCATTTGTTAATTTTATATGGGTATTTAAGAAAATGTCTAAGGTTACCAGTGCATAAAATTATAAATCTGTACTCTTTCAAATTCTTTATGAAATGCATACTGGAATTTTAGGTAAAACGTTGAAAAAATGGCTTTTCTGGTTTTCAAACTGCACATTCTACTGACATTTTAGTATGTTTTTCATAGAATTTAAAAGATTACAGTTTAAAAAATGTGTTCACTGGAAACCTCATACATTTTTCTAACTACCCATGGACATTTGCACATAAATCATTTGTAGTATTAGTTGTATTAGAATGCTACAAAGTGACGTTTAGCGTCATTCTGAGTGCTGACCTGATAAGATAAGAAAATCAAAATTGGCAAATTATTCAAAAGGGATTGACTACTCCCGAAGAAAAATCTTATTGGGAAAGGTCTTTTAGAAAACGTGGAACATTGGAAGTTTGTATATAACACATCGTTTGTACAAATATCATGTTTTCAGGATAAATGAGCAGTCCTGTAAACTAAGTGAAACCTTTCCCACTGGCTACAATAGTTCTTGTCAACAGAAGTATATTTATCGTAAGATGGCAGTACTTCTTCCAAATGGGACCCTGGGAGTGGACCTCATGAGGATACCGAGCTCCTGCAGTTGTTTTGTGACCAGCCCCATAAGGAAACAGTTTATCAGCGCCATTTCTGAGAAAGAAACAGGACAACAAATCCTTGAACAAATGCCAAGTAAAAGTACAAACACATTTTTACTATTTTAATTATTAAACTCATTTTTGAAAACCTGTTATAATAACGGATAAAATAATAAATGGATAACATGTTATTTTAGTCAACCCAATCTCTTTATATAAAAGTGAATGTCGGTCTGTCTGTCTGTTTGTTTTCGATTTTCTCGAAAATCACTGGACCGATTTTGCTTAAATAACACATTTTCTTTTTATTAGTGACGGGAAGGCTTAGAGAGTAGTTTGAATTAAACCCAATATGTAAAATTCTCGCTATAAAATTTTAAAATTAGTATGAAAAGCATTGAACCCGCCATGTTGAATTGAGGTTAGCCATACATATACCGCTCTCTGACATAACATATTCCACAGAAGTAGGTTTGTTTGGGTAGAATATTTTAAAAATGGAAAATACAATTAGGTACCTTCTTAAGAGATCGCGGCTAAAGGCATCACGAGCTTTGAAACAGTAGAGTGAATGGAAAAAAGACTTGAAACTAATCGAGTTAGAACATCTCAAGCCCGTTCTTCTGAGACAGACGAGCAAAGGGAGGAAATTTTTTTAGCGATTGCTTATGGTTTTCTTTATTATTTTCTTTCAAATCCGATTCGCAGTGGTAAATGAAGACATCAGAATTCGAATGGCATATTTTTTTGTAATTATTAGGATGCGTAGCAAAAGCATATTTTCTTTTTTTTAAATTTTATGTTTCAAATTGTAGTATAGATGATACTTTTAATTATCTTTTTCAATTAAAGTCTGGTTGCGTTTCAAAGCTTTTGGATTTATTTTTGGGTGAAGAATGACAAGCAAGTCAATTTGGAAATTGTGGCATTGCAAAGCATGCCAGGTACTTGTAGTTAGAATATATTTTTAGCATGATGGTGATGATATTATGCTTGTACGTGCGGTAAAACCATGTATAACCGTGTTAAAAATGTGGATATCCGGAAAGAATGCAAGTCTGAAGTGCCTTATGAATGGGCATGTAAAGCGAATGAACGAAGAAAGGAATGTGAAAAGAATATATGATGCGAAAGTTAGTGTTTGAAGAAGTCGAGAACGCCCAAGGAAGACATGGCACGATCAAGTGAATCAAATACTCGAATCCGGCCTTGTGAAGAGTGAGAATAGCAGAAGAGTATGTACCATGTATAAATGTGAATGAAGGAAGAAGCGTGTGCAAAACAGAGTTGATTGGTGCTCCTCCCTCTATACATATCCCTGAGGGGAAAAGGCGTGATGGTTAGTTAGTTAATATTATGCTTTTCAGCTAATTACAATTTGTTTAAAAGCTGGAACAAAACGAGAATCAGATTTTAACGGAGACCGTTCAAATGTTGATAATACAAAATGGCGTTGATCGTCGACGCGATGGTCATTAAATGTCACGAATGTTTAGAACAACCCAACCAGACAATATCCGTGAAGTTTGTGAATTAGTGGGGGACCATTCGAAAGAACATAATGCATTAAATGATTGAAAGTAACGTTCAACTGAATTTTATTCAGATTCTAGATAGGAAGATACTTTTTCTACTGTTTCTATAAAAGATCAGCTTTCAGAATGCATTGCTTGAAAAGGTTATCGCTCTGTTTAGTGACCAGGTTCTCCAAATCTTCGGCTTATCTTTCTCCTCCCCACACCCACTGAGGCCGGATTTTATCATAAATATGTTCAAACTGTGCAAAAAATATGGACGCCACCTCTGAAGGAGGAATATCAAATTAAATTAAAAGGGGCGTATTAAATTAAATATAATATTTGCTAATGAATTTATTATCTAAATTCATATTCATGACACGAGATAGGGCCTTATCAAATAATATTGACAGGGGAATATTTGCCAGCGTTTACAAATAATGTCCATTTGCACACGTTGCCAAAAAACGTTCGAAAATATATTGCTGCGAGGATGTTTAATTTTATGAACCGCAGAAAAAGATTTTAAAATGAGAGTGGATGAACATAATCTGCTTTTTTAAATAGAAAATACCCTTATTGAAATGGTATTATAGACAGCCCTGATTTACTACCTTCCATGCTTAATTACCTTCCATGTACCAAACAGAACTACTCGATACAAAATTATTTTTAAGTGTAACAATGATATCAGGACTGAGTCATTTAGATACTCGCTTGTACCTAGATTGTATGCAGTGGGTAATTCCTTCGCAGAAATAGTAGATATATTCAACTGCACTGAATCTAGTTACAAGAAGGCTATAATAGCATTCCTCTTTCAAAGATTCTAATGAAAAAAATTTCATTGTAATATTTCTAGTAACATATTTATATTTTTGTGTGCTAATCATTTAATCCGTATTGTTTCTGGATCACTATTATTTTATATTATCCATTGCACAGTTATGTAAAAGCCGATATGGGCGTATATAGTAAAATAAATAAATTTACTTTAATATTCCCCAAATACTTACATTCTATAATTAATCATTTTCTATAGCGCTGGCAACATCACTGTGCATTCAACGGCTATCGTCTGGTGTATGGAAAAAAAGTTTTTTGGCATTTTTTTTACGAATTGCATAATAGTTATTTTGGCGTGGTCTGTTTTTCTATTGTATGTCGTACCTTAGAATCGATGCGATCAAAATTCAACAACCAATCAGCATGCCCATGTTTTTTTCCTGGCAATCGAAGTACACACTTAGAGTTGGTATATATTCCTGCCTCGGTGACATTGTACCGGTGACTTTGCGCTCATTAGATTTTGGAACTCGTTCCTCAAAATATTTTTCATTATTGGGAGTGCAATAGTCTCACATGGTTTATGCAGTTGGAACTCTTATATAGAATTGATATATTGAACTACCAACATTACAAAAATAACCATGACCACTTTCTGTTAACAGCGCAAACGACCGACGCGCCTGCTTCTAGTTCTAAAGTCGGTGATGTAACTGCTACTCCAGCTAGGAACTGTGGAGATAACATCACATTATGCGAGCCAACTAAACAGCTTCCCAACGTTTCACAAGAAATCTTTAAAGATGGTGTAAGCCTCTACTTAGTTCTTATAGATGCGGTTCTTTATCCCTTTTGTACTGGCCTTGGAGAAATAATGTACGGAGAGAGAGCTAATTATTTTTACCCAACCGATAGAAATTTGCGATAAATCACTTTCTCCGGGTTTTTACGTCGTACACCATGAGAGAGAAAGAGACAACAAATATAATACTCCGCTTCTACGTACTGTCACAATAATCTTAGGATCCTGGGTCGCCGCGGGACTCCGCCCACATTTTTTATTATGCCACTAAACTTGACACAACTAAAAGGTTTCTTGGGTTAGATGCTATATTTTTGTTGATATCAATACTGGTAAAAAGTGGTTATACGAATAAACAAAAACATCATGGCGATATGTCCTATGAATGGATGTATAAATACCCTAGCCTTAGTCTTAGCCACGCCCAGGTCCGCCGAGTCAGGTAAAAATCATCAAAAACTGACTACACTGCCTTGGACCACTCTATATATTCTAAGGTAAGTACTAGCAAACTAAAACCTTTATCAAGTATTACAAAATACAAGATATAAGCTAACCTTAGCATAAATACATTTTCTAATGTTTACTTTATTAGTAATGTTCCCTATATTAAACCTTTATAATACTCTCAATTAGTACTTTGAGAAATTCATAATTTAAAAAATTTTTTAAATGGTTTTTTGGTAGGTAACCAGGGGTCCTAACACGAAACATCGATATAGATTTTACAGACAGTGTCGGTAATTTAGAATCGTTCCTGAGCCTGACTGCAGATCACCAACGAAAAAAGAACAGTTCACATCGACATACCTACTTAATTTGAGCATGTTAAGTAGGCGTGAGTTGTCGTTTGTTCGTTGGCGATCTGCAGTCGGGCTCGGGAACGATTCCAAACTACCGACATTCTCGATAAAATCTATATCGATGTTTCGTGCTGGGGCCCCAGACCTACTTTTAAATGAGTTATAAGGTACTTTTTCAACAAAACTTAATGTGATTTTTTTCTCTCCCTTATTTAAGACATTCAAAAATGACACGGATGAAGGAAAAACGTTGGGTGACAGTAATGGGCCGAAAGAAAATGATGCACCGAATTTGAATTATGCAGCTCAAAACAATTGGTAACGAAATCCTGCTCTAATAAATAATCTTAACCATAAATCATATAACAGGTTTACAGCGCCGGATCCACCATACGCTCAAACTGAGCAAAAAACATTGGCGCCATCTCTGAAAGCGGCGCCGTGAAAATAAAGATATTATTCAAATTTACTTAAAATATTCCCTAAGTCATATCGAAATTTCTACTTAAAATTACCGACATCATGGGATAATTATATTACCAAGGCATACTTTATTCTTTTTAAAGGTGATTTTTCCAAAAACAGCCAAAAACGAGGACGGAGAATGGCCACTTGAAGTGAACCAACTCAAATACGCGCTGAGAATTCAGGCTGAAATATGCAAGTAAGTTTTCTCTTGGTACAAGTTGCCAAAATATATGCGGTTTATGGACAATTGGTTCAAACTCCACAATTCTGATTGGAGGATCGCGGCAGCTCTAGAGGTTGCCGCGACAGCTCAGTAGTTTAGAAATGGGCGTTTAATTCCCGGTCGCGGCATTTTTAAAAATAAAGTACATATCTAATGAAAACGATTTAATAACTTTGTATAAGACTACAGATTTTATTTTAATTTTCATGACCGACCGGTTTCGCTTAGCCTAAGCACCATCAGGGTACAAAATTAAACCAAACAAAAAATGCACAGCGTCATCATTTCTTCAGTGATTAACTCATCATAATAAATTAATAGCTTTCTTAAATTTTATAATACGAATGTTCATTAAAAAAAAACAATAAATCGCTTAAAGTATTAATGATTTACTTTTCAGTGGCGAAAATCTACCTTGCGCCCTCAGCGAGAACTTCCCGACAGGATATAAGAGTTTGTGTAAGCAAAAGTACATCTATCGCAAGTTTTTTACGGTTTTCAAGAATGGCACACGTGGTGTTCAATCCTTAAAACTACCCAGCGCTTGCAGCTGCGTTGTGACCAGCAGCCTGGGAATGAGATGAGACGTGATGAGTCCAAAAACAATGTTAAACAAAAAAACATTTCACCAAATTTGAGCCAACGTTAAGTTATGCAAGAAAATATCATAAGATTACTCATATCTGTAAAATTAACGCTCAATTTAAATATAGTTTATGACAATTTAATTATTATAGTTTGTGATGGTTAACCCTAGAATTGCAGCATCCTTGTGAGCATACCTATGAAATAATTATTTCCTAGTAAAGCAGTGTGGTTTTTAAAATAACACATATTATTGAAAGTAGCTAATAAAGTTTTTTCCCAAAGAGTAGTGCATTCCATAATTGATAATAATTAGCGTTGCGACCGCTCCGTTAGAACTACTTAAAAAATTTACTTCTTTCTTTGGCGGCAGTTCCCACTTCCTTCATTGTTCAATGAACAAATACTTTAATTGAAGTTGGCAGTTGGCGAGGAACCGGTTCCAGTTCTTTTCACTTTCAAAGTTTCAAATCTCTACCGGCTAGTACTTTTTTTTATTTCGGCGGAGAACCAGTTCCAGATATTTTAGTTTTCAAATCTCTACTGACTAGTAATTTTATTTTGGCGAGGAACTTTTGTCGATTTGCTAGTACTTTTCGAAAAAACACCAGGAGCCGGTTCCAAAAAGAACTGGACAAATAACCGGTTCCTCGCTGGTCGCCGGTAGCTGGAACCGCAACACACTCAATTCTGATATCGACTTCATCTCTAATTTCAAATGTATCTTTGGCGAGTTCGACTTCAATTGAAGTGTTCACTGCGAAGGGTTCATTTTAAAGAACTAGCAGTTCGTGAAGCATTCACAAAAATTGAAGTTTTTCCCAACGCTAATAATAATACATAAAATAAAGTTGTAATACATATAATTATATACAATAATAAAAAAAAGAAACATAAATTCATAGAAAAAAAATAATTATGTAAAAATTATTAATGGAGGATAATAGGTATCATGTCTACTAGCGTTGGGGAAAACTTGAATGCTTCACGAATTGTTAGTTCTTTAAAATGAACCATTCGAAGTGAATACTTCAATTGAAGTCGAACTCGCAAAAAAGAGATTTGAATTTATCCGGTTATTTGTTCAGTTCTTTTTTGGAACCGGTTCCTTGCCGAAAAAGCACGTATACTAGTCGGTAGAGATTTGAAAACGAAAAAAACTGGAACTGGTTCCTCGCCGAAAAGCACGTACTAGTCGGTAGAGATTTAAAAAAATGAACTACCACCTTCAATTGAAGTATTTGTTCAATGAAATGAAGTTAATGAAATGAATGAAGACTAAAAATGAACTGCCAATATTTGTTCAATGAAATGAAGTTATTAAAATGAATGAGCGCTAAAATTAACTACCGACTTCAATTGAAGTATTTGTTCAATGAACAATTAATGAAGTAGGAACTGTTGCCAAAAGAAGTAGTTCTTTGAAGTGGTTCTTTCAAAGCGGTCACAACGCTAATGTCTACAGAAGGCCATCAAGAGGGAGTGCATCCAGACAGGATTAAGATTGATGGGTTTCATATCTTACTCCAATGAGCTATTATGCTAGAATTCGAAATCTGACTGGATACCATGATGGGGTCATTTTTAATTATTTTCATCTGTTTCTTGTAGTAGTATTACGTCGTTTGTATCACAAAGATCAAAAATGTTTTTTTCTACTCTTTTAACCGATGGGCAATTGATCGAAGCGATTTTAAGATTATTCATTTTGTTTTTTATACTGCCTCTATTGACCGCTGCCAAAAAATTCATTCGAAATTTGAATAACGTGTTTGCCCATGTTTGCCAACATTTTAGTCATTCAGATTCAGATATTTTGACAGTTGGGCGTTAGCCGTAATCATCGCACAAAAAACCTCTTTTCTGTGCAAATACTAGGGTAAGAATCCGATTCACTTCAAAGGTACCACAAATTCACTAGAGAAAGCTGACATTGACCCTAAATTTCATTTTCGTGTTATTGTGTGTTGCCAATATAAAGTTATTTTGATGGTCTAGCACCGCATATTCTTCCATTTCGTAAATGTAACTGTTGTCAATTCATATATAATTTTTGGGAAAATGTCGGACCCGAAAATGTTACGTAAGCAATTCAGATTGTTAATAGTAGAGGGTTTGATTATCAATAAATCACATTGGTTAGCAATATAACTTTTAAAATTATTTTTCTGAATTTATTTACATCCAAATTAATAACCTAAGCATGCCAAAAAAATTTAAATTAAACAAAAAGTCAAAAGTTCCGCTAAACTATGAACTGGTGAATTAATTAGACTAGTGGAATGATATAAAAATATTATCATCGAATAATTATTATTTTATAATTTTTCAAATGTCATTTATTACCTGTATTTTTAATTGAGTTTAATCCAGTTTCTCGTATATCGTCGCCGGAAAGGCAAAAGATTGAGCCATTTTGGGAAGTTTTCACCAGAGCACTTAAAAGTTTTTATTGTTTTACAATAAAATTTATAAGTCTTCAGTACCTGGTTGGATTTTGAAAAAAAAAGTTAACACAGGTAACTCAATGCTCTCACTGAGTTACCTGAAGCGACAAAAAGCTTTAAAAAGTCCCAAACTTGTGTCGCTTGAGCAGCGCCGGATCCACCATACGTTCGAACTGTGCAAAAACATGGGCGCCATCTCTGAAGGGGCGCCGTGAAAATAAAGATTTTATTTAAATTTACAATATTCTCTAAATCATATTGAAATTTCCCCACATCATTAAAAAAATACCCACATTATGGGATAATTATGTTTTTTATTGCACTGGCAGCATCGCTGTGCATTGAACGACTAGCAAAAATGTATGGGGGTAGATTTTTGTCACGGAGTTTTTTACGTATTGCATGGTGGTTATTTGTACGTAAAGTCTGTTTTTCTATGGAGTGGTTATCACGTTTAACGTATTTTGAATCTGAGAGGTTCGGGGGTGCACTAGTACTTACTGCACAGGGCGCTAGATAATAATAATAATAATAACAGTGAACTTATATAGCGCAGTTTTGTGATATTTCACCTCAAGTGCGCACCTCAAGATGTCGTGGAACCAGCCCTGCGCTTGAGTCAAGTCTTCAGAATCAAACGAGAGTCAGAGTATTCGACACTGAAAAAAAACTGATCACAACGGCATATTTAACTCATTTTTGACCAAAGTGTCACTTCAGCCCTTTTGCCTTTCCAGCGACAATATTATGTTTACAGAGTCAGGCATCCAAAATGAACCATGGAGTGTTTATTTGCGACGTATCCAAAAATACTTGTCAAACTAAGAACTAGAACCTGGATAAGCTCATGGTAACCGGCAAAGTGGAAGGTGGGAGAAGCAGGGGTAGATTACCGATACGCAAGTGTCCGGAACGCCATTATTTAAGGCCTTCATGCAGCGCAGGGCCGTGAGAAGTGGAGCAGTCTGGTTTATCAGGGCAATTGAAAGTGGGGGCACAATCCTTAGCAATGAGGCAATGACTCAAGAATAATATTTTACGTTTATCTCGCAACTCATTGCAATATTTTTTTGGTTAATTTTTCATCACTGTAAAGAAAACTAGCTTCATTAAAATATAATATTCCCATTTATTTCAATCAAAACAGTTATAAACAATAGTATTTATTATTAAAAATACGAATTGCTAGTAGTTAATGGAAAATATTTATTTGAGTACATGCACATTATTGGCAAATCATGTTTAAATTGCACACATAAAACTACTGAGAAAAATCAATAATAATTTATAATTGTGGTGATAATTACTATAGAAAAAAGTAGGTGGAACAATGAACACGATTCAATAATTAAACTCATCACATCACAGAATGCTATTTTTTCTGGCCATGTTCAATTCATACACTTTTCAACGGCGCCATCTTTTGATGATTTTTCTACAACTAATGAAAATCACAAGAGGCACCATGGGTGCAGAAGATTCCTGTAATTGGAAGATGCTGCCCAATAAACCAGGTACTTTAACTTTCACAAATGTACTGAAATAAATGTTTATTTTTATTCTACCTTCCATTGTTGCAGTATGTTAATGGAGCAGCATTAAAACATAATTCCTAGATAGGTTTATATACCAATATGGATTGGGCAGTAAAACTCTGTGTCATCTTAAATATTATGTTAATTTAGAAAAAAATCTACGCAACATCATTGAAAAGATCATGTTTAGTAATAAATAAAAAAAACTATGTACATTTATAAAAAATTGCTTAGATTAGAGATTCTTTTGCACAGTTTGTCTTCCATAGTTATAGAGCCTTTGAATATGAGTTGAAGCTATAAAGTGGTTTTACAAAACAAAGCCCCTGAGAAAAGCTTCTAACCACCGGGGCCGTAAAAAATAATATTTGGTCATCAAAGAATAAGAAATAAGAAGAGACATTTAACGCAAAAACTAATGCAAGTTGAAAAATGCTTAAGTTAGCCAAACGTCAAACAAAAACAGAAACAGAGTTTCTCCACGTCAAAACAAATGATAAAAATGATAATGCTATATGATGATGTGACTTGTAGTTATTATACCTGGTTTTGCCCGAGTGAATATTTTCTTTCTCATTGAACAAATATTGACAAATATGGCATTTTGTCTTATTTTTTGACAGTTAATAGATATTTCAAAACTACATTTTCATAGTAAAAGTGTTGTGAACTGAAAATTTTTCGATCGGTCGAGAAACTCAAGATTTTCATAATGTTGGAGCTCATTGTTTAAGAGTTTTCACTGCTGTCTCCTGAATATTTGACTAGGTAACTTGAATTAGTAGGCAAAGTTCAATAATTCAGAGCGGTGGTATAGAGAACACCTTGGCGCTGCTTGCCAAACTTTAAGTTGAACGCTGCCAAATTAACGCCAAGATGGCCACTGTTACACTGTTTGATTTGCATTATTTTCAAATGAGTTTTTGTTCATTAGCAATATTAGTCACTGTTCCACCAACAGATTCCTAATATTAATTATTGTCTCAACCATCTAAAAACATAGTGAATATTTTCATATCATATAAAATACATTGTCATTAAATACATCCTACACATGATAGAATACATAGTAACAAATTATAAACTTTGGCACTCACAAACTATTCTTCACTTAACCTAAAAATAAATATTAAGTTGGCGTCTTGTCAACTTCACTACCCTAAATATCACGTACTGTATAACAACAGACTAATAGTACAGATTCCCTTGGTACAGCCTAAGTCCATACACAGCTGAAAACATTTTATTTTAAAAGACTGTCTCCTGATAAAATGAAGGCTTCTATGGAAAGTGTATTCACCAAAGATACCTTAAATCCAAATGAAAAATACTGACACATTTTTAACAAAACAAAGTATTTTATCAACATTAAAATTATCCCTCAAGAAGTGGCTATTATACGTACAATTACCATCATAATTTTTAATCGTAACTCAAAATAACAGAAATGAGAAAAGGATAATATATATAAAATTTATTTTTAAAAAGTTACGCAGAAGTTTTCAAATGCCACACAAATTATTTATTCATAATAGCACTTTATTATTAAAGAAAACTATTTGATTGACTGATAGATGGTAGCTACTTCTAATTGCAACAAGATATAGGAATGCTCCATTGAACACCTTTATATAATTTCTTGTTAGAAAAAATATATGTTTCATCTTATCATTATTCAGTTTGTTAAATTTGTGGAGACATTCAATAAATATGTATTATTATTGCAAGGAGAAATTTAACTTTCTATTATTATCAAACAGAAAAATGATGCAGAACTCATTGCTCGTGTTTGCCTGATTTCTTTACAGGAGTTTGTGGGCTATCTTGTCCAAATGAGGCACTTCTTGACCCAATGCCGTAGGGGTTGGACACCACACAGCTGCAACAACTCGGCAGCTTGAATAAATCTGTCACAGTGCTGCCGTTTTTCCCAAGCGCCAACATCTTGCGATAAATATATTTCTGCTGGCATGAACTGTTGTAGCCATTCGGGAAGTTTTCGCTGAGTTCACAAGGAAGCTTATCTCCCCTAAAAATAAAAAATAAAACTTTATTAATCATCATTGTTCAAAACTTTATGACATATTCTTACTAAGGATAGTCAAAAGGACGTACGGCCGGATGAAAGCCTCCATGGACTTCCGCCAAGTTTTTTGGTATGAATGTTTGATCACTGATCGTATGATCCCCATAGATCCCTGAGATATATGTGCGGTAAAACCATGTATGACTGTGTTAAAAAAGTGAATATCCGGAAAGAACGCAAGGTTGGTGTAAGCGTAATGAATAGGATCAAGAAAGGGACGCTTATATGATTTGGCTTGGTGTGAAAAGAATATATGATGCAAAAGTGAATGGAAGAAGAAGTCGGGGCCCTCCGAAAAAGACATGGCACGATCAAGTGAATTAAATACTTGAATCGGGTCACATAAAGACAGAATAACAGAAGAGTATATATGAGACAATGTATGAATATGAATGAAGCAAGAAGTGTGTGCCAAGACAGAGTTGTATGGCGGTCCGTCCTGTCTGCCTACCCCTGCAGGGGAACAGCGTTATGGTTAGTTAGTTACTTAGTTATGGTTTCAAGGTTTTCTTCTGGAGACAATCAGAACTGCCCAAGAGTCGAAGCGTTTATGATAGTGAGTAAATTATAAAAAAATATATAACCTATCAGGATACTTACTGGCAAAGTTCAACTCTGACTCCCTGCATGTAATTTGGTTGATTTACTACGAAAAGCCAATCATCTTCCTTGTTCTTAGCTGTTTTTGGGAATACCAACTGAAACAAAAAAATGTAGTTAAACAATAAATATGTACATACATGTCCTAATTCTGTTTCTCAACTGTACTGAAGACAATCTTTAAATCGTTTATCTAACTAGATAGTACTGAATGCTTAGTGATAAGTCAGTCAGTAAACTATTCATATTTGGGAAATGTTGTAGGTTTTATATGAGGACCGCACAAAAGACCCACTGCCTAAATTCAGTGGCACCCTCTTATAAGAGAACATTAATTTGTAAAGTGTTCAATTAAATACTAGTTTTATTACTTTTTTACATTATTAACTGCATGCTGAAATACACTATGGATTATGGAGATAAAACGAAGATATCAACACTTTATCTATAAGACATAATATTAAACATTGTGAGACTGGAAGGCGCCACAGTGAGAATCTGACTCAGGTAATATATATATATATTAGCGACATCTATGAATGCCGGACATAATTAATGCATTTTGCCAGGTTTTAAAACCTCCGTCTCTGGACCAAGAGCCAAAGCATCGCTCTATTGCGAAGTTCACAAAGATTTATTCACAATGTTGGAGATCTTTATAGCATTTGAGACATTAGAAATTAAAATAATAATTAAAAACCTTCCCTACTGGAGGTAATGGGAGAAAGCGCCTGCTTTGACATTTTGATATAATATTGCAAAATAGTGGTAATTGTATTTAGTGTTTACCTGTTCTGTCGATCTGCATAACTCAAACTCGGAAACATAATCTATCCTCTGTCCGATTTCCACATCTTGTAATTCGTCAATACCCAAAAGGTCAGTGTATTCGCCTCCCTGGAAAACAAAGAAGGGTAAATGTAAGCATATATTTTATGTATAAAATTATTTATGTAACTGAGGCTGAAGGGAGTGGAAGGAGACGGAGATAGTGAATACGAAGGTTGGGAAGTAACTTGCTTTTCAGATCTGGTCACTAAACACGGCTAAACCATTTGAAGCAATGTTTCAATTATGGATAGTGATCTATTACCGTGGCTAGTCTACCACTTTGGAACGTGCTGCAAATTAACTACATATTGTTTTTAAATAAATAAATGTAAAATAGCACATAGAAATTAAATACAATCTATTTGCACCCGCCGGGTTTCGAACCCGTAACGTCCAGATTTATAGCCGAGGATTTTAACCACTCGGCCCCAGAGGTGACACAGAATCTTAGCGGATTAGTGACAGTACAATCAAAGGCAAAATGTTGACACCGAAGTGGACACTTACAGAGTTTTGAAGGATTCCTTCTATGTAGTTGATGGGATACTGGTCAGTTGTTTCGCAGAAGGTTTTGCTGTCTCCACAGGGTGGTTTTGTAGGGGCGGTGAGGATATCTCCCGCTTTGGGCCCAGGGAAATATATGTCAGACGTTTCGCTTCCTATAATCACATAATACAACAGATCAGAAGTTGTTACAATTTTTTTCACAGTTCGTATTCTCTTTTCGTGTACTTCAACGCAGTTGCAAAAATCTTAAAGTAAAAGGGTTCATGAGATAGAAGTAAGTTACTAAACTGCCTACCAACTCATATGTTTGGGTATTAAACACCTAAAAATTTAATCAAAGTTCAAGAATTTTATAAATATGTATGTATAACAATTTGGCTTTCTAACTTCAAAAATATATTATCCTTTTCTCTATTGATATCGGTACTCGTATTACAAAGAAAAATATTATTTTACTAATAAGTACTATCTATAAACTATTTGTGGGTATATCATGTTACTATAAGGTTTAAGCTGGATTCACACCAACATCCGGATCCGCTCAGTGACGATACTGTTCCGCATGAGAGCTTATTGATATGGTATGAATATCAATCAAGGAGTATGTGCCAAGACAAAATTGTGTGGCAGTATATCCTTCTGCCCACCCTTGTGATATTTAACTACTTTGTTAGTTGAATAATTATTTTGATTTGTAAAAATACTTACATCGCAGATTTTTTTTTATTAAAAACCATTTTTTTATCACTAAATAATATTTTTAATGAGCGGATCCGGACAAAGAGGACTAATAAATGTACAACCTTTAAAAAATATATTTATGTATGTCACCGACTGCAAAGATAAGTTTGTCGGTCTGTACCAAAATCTAAACATTTTAAAATTATTTTTTCATAGAAAGCAATCACTTTGTGGTCTGTTTCTTTGTTTCTTTGTTAGAATTTAAATGTTATTCTTTTGTTTTTTAACTCTTCTCTTTTTATTTATTTATTTGTTTATATTGTGTTCTCCCTCTGTATGTATGAGTATATATAACCACACACTATGTATTTTTTGTTTGGTTTTATTTTGTACCCTAATTAGGCTTAGGCTAAGCAAAACCGGTTTGGTCACAAAAAATAAAATAAAAATTGTAGTTTTATAAAAATAAATTATTTCATTTTCATTATTTATTTGATAATTTGCATTATGTAGGTGATCGACGTATTAAGGCTCATGTAGGTAGGTGCACGGTCAGGGCCAGTCCTGTGTAGGCGCAATTGGAGCAGACGGCGAATCGCCAAGGCGCGCATAGTACCCAATTACAGTGCTTTTAGGTTTATGATATAAAATGAAAAAATCCATACCACTCATGGACGGCAATTGAATCCTTTAGTTCCCGGTCCGACGGTGCGGAATTAAAGCCCGCGTCTCTCGTCTTATACTTGATACGAGTTGGTACCAATCTTCTGTTCGAACGAAAATTTTACCTACGCCAGGCGCCATTTGACTCAGGGCCGGGCCTAAGATATTTTTGAATGAGCAGTTAGTCAATTTTTTAAAACTTAACTATCAATAAATACCTATTCGAAAATATGCAGGTAGATCATGCATTTACAAATCGACAAACCTATCTATGCACTCAGGGGCGTATTAAATATTTTTTTTGAATATATATATATATATATATATATTTTATACGTTTGTCAAGTTCTCTTTTGGCCGCCTGCAAGCGTCAGTATTTCAATCTGTATCTAGTATCATGGCACGTATTTACAATCTGACGATCCTCTTCTCCCATGCTATATTTTTTTTATTTAAAAAATCCCAAATTTTTGGTGTCACAGCCGAACCTGTTATATTGAGAACATTGAGTTTTGTTACATGCACTCCACGATCTTCCTAAGCATAATACTGTTTTACCTTAAAGGTGGGCAGAGAGCATGATACAGCACATGATTTTATCCTGTCACATATTCCTTGCTTTATCTTTATTCAAAAATACTCTTGTATGTTTCACTTTAACCGCGTCAGGCCTCTCGGGATGTCCCCGACTCCATGTTCCGTCCGAGTGTGCATCATAAAATCTATTGACAATCTTCTCATCGTTCGTGCAGTGTACGTGACCAAAGCATCTAAGTGTCTCTTTTAAAAAATGTTCATTACGTTAACATTGGCCTGTACACTATTCGGTTTTCCTTAATCGTCATCAAATATAGTTTTGCCACAGTTACGTCTCAGATATCTCCCATATCATTGTTACTTTATACAATCTACTCTCCGCATCGTATTACAAACATTCCTGACAAATTTTGCCGTTAGATTATTTCCCGTCGTCACTTGCTAGAACACTCTGCGCAATGCTGCGGTAAAGGGACGGTGCGTACCAGGTGGTGCACAGAAAACTATACTAATAATTTATCGGAAGGACATGCTCACACTAAGTTTAACAACATTTTCTCAGACACTAATATTTCTATTATTTAATAATGATACTTTCACATTTTCAACAACAGTGTAGTAAATAACAAATTATACATCGTCTCCGGAAGGGCAAAAGAGCTGAAGCGCCATTTTGGGGAAGTTTACACCAGAGCACTTTTAAGTCTTCAGTACCTGGTTGGATTCTGAAAAAAAAATCAACTAGGGTAACCCAATGCTCCTGCTGAGTTACCCGAAGCGACAAAAAGCTTAAAAAAGACCCTAACTTGTGTCGCTTGAGTTCAGCCTTTTTCCAAAAGGCAAATATATTTTAGATGGCTGAAGTGCAACGAAATTCTACAGAATCAAACGAGAGTCACAGCATTCGACGCTATAAAAAAATCTGATCAAAACTGCACATTTAGCTCATTTTTTACCAAAGTGTCGCAAGCCCTTTTGTCTTTCCAGCGACGAGATGTGATTGGCAAAAGAAAATATATTCTGAACAGATCTTCCTTACTACAAACTCCGCTCTTCTCTTTACTCAATCTACCCGTAATAATAGGTTTAAATTAAAAATGCAAACAGCGTGAGAGAACATTGAACGATGTCAGTATGGTGATAAGACTCGCTTCTAGTGGAGATCATAATCAAAATTACAAGGGCAATAAAAAATCATCAACTAGTCGCTACATCAGTCTGAATCAAAGTCTTGTACTTGACGAGTAAGGCGTATCACTCTTACAAAAACAAATAGTCCATTTACTTTAGGACGAAGAAATTCTTGCGCAAACGTAAATGAAAGATTTGCGATAAATAATATGGTGCTGAGGTGTTGAGTGAATGTTGAGTGGATCATTTACCTCGCTTACCTCGGGGTGACAGTCCGGTCAAGATCTTGGAGTTTCCGTTCTCGCTTTTGTTGGGTCGGTAGCTTTCGGGCAGAGACCTGCGCAGCTGAACGGCGCGGCGGGACATCTCCCACGGCCGGTAGATGGGGAATATGGACACCTGCGGGCGGGAGCTGATCATCGTCGAGAAGGCCTGGAATCAAAATATATCTATTCAAATCCTTGCACGAGGATACTCAATGAGCTTGCAAACTAAATCAATAGTAATACAGCACGAATTATTATTTAAAAAATATCTAATTTTGAAACTGTTAATTCGTGGTGGAACTCCATTTAAATGCTTTTAATAATACCAAATAAAATCCACAAACGCATCCCATATAACCCGTCTCCCAGAAGGTAATAAAACTACTTGAATTTATTTTGAAATGTTATTGTAAAGCCGCCTCTGTCAGCAATAAAACAAAACCTAAAGTCACAGATGTTCACTATGAGACTCAATAAGCGTCCATTATATATATATTATTTACTCGTATACCATAGATTTACTTAAATAAAAAATATAGTGGAATAAAGTTACAAATTTGGTATTATTAAAATAATTATTTATTTATATGCTAACGGACCATAGTCCAATTAAAAAAAAAAAACTCAACACGAAAAAGGAAAAAAGAGCAACAGAGAAAAAACAACACATACACAATATTTTAATAAAGCAATGACAAAAATGTACATTGGAAAGTATATTCAAGTCAAAGCCTGAACAAAGTTTTGGTGAGTCGTAAAAAATGACAAAAATCATTTAGACTGTTACCAAAAATTTCAAGATCATGGGTTGAGTTAAAAGTCTCTACATTCTGGAGAGTGGAGAATGATACCCATAATTAGTAGTGATGATTGTGGAACAGCAATTCATTGTTTCTAAGTCTACGGCAAGGAATGTTGAACTGAATTATCAAAGATGTGTGCCGTAGGTGCCAATAGGCACCGGGCATTCATCATTATCTTTTCAGGAGTTTTATCCTTTACCCCTTTCTGACGATGTGTTTGCACACTGCAAACACCGTTGTATTTATTTATTGTAAGATCTGCAACGTGTTCGCATGACTTATACACCTCTACTCGTGTTAGTTGCTATCTGGCAGTGGGAAACATAAACTTTTTGAAAATTTTCGAAATTTTTCACTTTTTATTCTTATTCCGATACAATCTTTGCGAATTGCGTGTTTGAAAGAGTTATAACCTGTATTTGCATATTTAAATTAACCATAATCGCTTTTCAATAAAAAAATCAATCCATAGAAATATTTTGCATTGCGTGAAGTTCAGTAAAGGTCGAATAATATAAAAAAATATAGTTTGCTTATAGTAGTTAAGGCTGAAAAAAACGATTTTTTAAAGCGACATTACTGTTTGCATTTACAGGAAAACCTTATGCAATTTTGTTTTTATTTGGAAGGAAATGTATTCAGTCATACGAAAATACAATAAAAGACAAAAGAATCTTCTAATTTTGTTAATCAAACATAAATTTAGTATCTATTCCAGAAAACCACTAATCTCCCACTCTAGAACATTCCGCAAATATACTATATATTATCATTTATGGCTGTATTTATTAAATCAATTCAGTTATATGTCATACACTACTCTAGCTTACACCGATGATTTCCATAACTAACCTAACAGACGTCGCCAGGAGAGGCGATTTAAAATGCAAACTCAAAGTCTATTTGCGAACCTATGGGGAACATATTATGATTATTTGCTCCCGTGAAAATCAGTATTAATTAACTTTTCTAAGCTAGGTCGTGATACCTGTATATTACGAACTAAAAATCAATCTGAAATGTCAACAACTCCTTTAGACCTATCCTATTTAACGAAGATAGCTTCTCCTGGTCCTACGTCGACATAGGCAGGTAGCTATTTGATTTGAAAAAAATGAATTTTCCAAAACGGCTAAGCTTGTTAAATAGGCAATTTAGTCTCTGGGCGCATACAAAAAATGCACATTAACGTAGGGTAAGATCTGAAAGATAATTGGTTTTATGAATGGATTTACCATGCTTCATATTCTTTCTCGTGCTTCAATGACTTCGCAGTTGGGAAACTTGGTTAAACCCACTAGAGTAGATGACTACGAGGAACCTTCAACACCTGCCCGATACAAATTACAACAATACGAAAGAAAAATACGATTGGATACAGATAAGAATACTAAAAGGGGTCAAAAAAATTGTCAAATAAGTCGATTGAATTCAAAGACCTTGAAATTTTGGTAAAAAGCAAAAAACCGGTGGAAATTTCCATCCAAAGTAAAAGACGGCATTCACTACCCACCAAAGTACGAAATATTTTTAATAGTTGAAGATATTCTCAGTATCGCCCGGGCGAGAATTGATTCGGAAGCGAAACGTCGATAAAAATATTTGGCCCATTGGCCATGGGCGGTTAGAATTTGGGAATAAGAAAAACATTTGTTAACGATTAGGTGTCGGTAGACTGGTCGGGTGGTAAGACGCTCGACTACGAATCCTGAGGTCGCGGGTTCAAACCTGGTAAAAATATTTTTTTTATTTAATTAATAATTCAACACATTTAATAAATATAAAATAATATTTAGTATAGTATATTTTCGGCACGTTCCAGAGTGGTGGATTCTATAAGTATCGCCCTGGTGAAAGACCATTCAGAATAGAAACATTTCTTGAAATGGCTTTGGCCGTGTTTTTTTCCAAATCTGAATAGCCAGATACTTCCCGACCTTCCTCTTCCCATCTAATTTCCTTCCCCACTACCTTCAGTCTCACAAAATACTTCGATTGGGGATGCCATAGTCCCACTGGCTCCAGATGGTCGGGAGCAGTTAGGACTCACAATGGTATTAACTATAAACAAAAAAAAAATAAGAAAAAAAGTGTTTCGTTTGCGTAAAGGTACTCAAACTAATCAATTAAGCTTGCAAGTTAGTGAGTAATGTGTTCAACCAGTTAAACAAATGGAAAAATTTGTTTAAAAAAACATAAGATGACTTTTGATACTTTCTTCCGGTGGATATTGTAACGCCAGTGCTCTTAACCCATTCGGAAATTTATTTAAAAATACACCTGTGTGCGCAAGGAAGAACGAAATGAGTCAATAAACTCAGTAGTTCAGGAGAGACAAAACAAAATTTAGTAAGTTCGTGTTATGTATGTAACCATGTAATATGTCACATGTTTTACGTGAATACCGCACAAGAGTCTCAACTGCTCCCAACCGTCTAGAGCCAGTGAAACTATGGCTTCCCCAATAGGGGTATGTTGTGGGGCTGAAGGTATTGGCTAGGGGAGGGAGATGAGGAAAGGGAAGGTTGAGAGTACCTGGCTATTTAGATCTGGTCACCAAACCTAGAGCCATTTCAAGCAACGTTTCAATTCTGAATGTTGGTCTTTCACCAGGGCGATACTTAGAGTATTTACCACTCTGGAACGTGCCGCAAATATACTATATTTTATTTTTTATTAATTAAATGTGTTGATACATTATTAATTACCGCGACCTCTGGATTTGTAGTCGAGCGTATTACCACTCGACTACTGAGGCCGTCTACCGACACCTAATCGTTGATAAATATTTTTCTGATTCCCGTATTTACTTTTATGTCATCAATTAAAACCACTCTGGAAACATTTTCACATTGTCACATATCCTTTTTCACAAAATAATAGCACATTATTTTATTTTCTACTCATCTTATTTTTCCTTGCTATGATATTTATTTTTATTTTTTTTATGAATACCGCACAAGAGTCTCATCTGCTCCCAACCGTCTAGAGCCAGTGAGACTATGGCATCCCTAAATAGGGTATGTTGTGAGGCTGAAGGTAGTGGGGAGGGGAAGGAGATTGGGAAGAGCAAGGTTGGGAAGTACCTGGCTATTCAGATCTGGTCACCAAACACGGCTTAAGCCATTTCAAGCAACGTAGATGATATGTATCTAAAGAACGATTTTGCATATTTAACTCAAAACTTGATTTTCTTACTCATTCTTCTTTCCCACACAGATATATATTTGTTGATATAAACATCAGTAGAACCGCGCTACAAATAAAACCTACCCACCAAGGTTCTTGAGCGAGTTTTTTTAGTAAATGTCTTGAAAGTCATACCGCAATCTAAATATATAAAAAATGCGATTTATTTATAGAAATCATTGGCTTTTCGAAAGGTGGCCATTACAACCGGTGTCTGGAGTTTGGACGTGACTAAAATTAAATAAATGATCACAAAACTTTCAATAAAGGACCATCAATTGGAAATAGTCATTCCGACAAAGTATGATTTGTTCAAGCAGAAGATGAAAGTGTATATTCAGGCAATGATGGATTAATATTACACAAAATAAATGTTTTTTTTTTTAAAGTTTATAATATATTTTTTTACTAACTTTTTGTTTTTTACATTATTTTTTTCACATTACCTACCTCACTAGGTCATAAGAACCTGTTCTGAGTTAAAATTAATTTAGTATTGTCATGTTTCAAATAAAAAAAAATTCCAGCACATTTATTTATAAATTTCACCGAAGAAGCCGCAAGAAGTGTTTTGTAGGCGTGTCCGTGTTCTTGATTAATTATATTTGTCCAACTAACCAAACTAACTAACTAACCATCACGCCGTTTCTCCGCAGGGGTAGGCAGAGAGGACGGACCGCCATATAACTCTGTCGTGGCACACACTCCTCGCTTCATTCACATTCATACACCGTCTCATACATACTCTTCTGTTATTCTGACTCTTCACATTACCCGATTCAAGTTTTTGATTTACTTGATCGTGCCATGTCTTTCTCAGGCGTCCTCATTCGTTTCCTCGTTCATTCGCTATACATGCCCAAACTATCTAGTCCCATTCATTACGCTCACATCAGCCTTGCATTCTTTCCAGATATGCACATTTTTAATACGGTCATCCATGGTTTTACCGCACATACGTCTTAGGGATCTCATTTACACAGCATTCAGTCTACCTTCATCCTTCCTCTGCCAGTTATATGCCTCACTGCCATACATCAGGGTTGGTATAAGCACTATATTGTGGACTGCTAGCTTCGCTTCTTTGGACTTTTTTTTGTTTGCGCCAACAGCGTTCAGTCCTCCAATAATGGAGTTTATGTAAAGTTATTATTACATTTTTATTATTAATGTTAATTTTAATAATCACCTTGTACAGTTATTCATCAATATATAAAGAGGGCAACGTGAAAACACATACTCAATCTAAATCAAAAAGCAAAATGAAGTTAAAAATACAATGGTAAAACAAGTTTTTTTAAATGTTTGAATACAGGGCAAGTATTAAAATGTGTATAAAAAAGTATGTGGGTCGTTATGCACCTAACGGTCACTCTTTTACATACGCCAAGAGCTAATGACATAACTGTACATGTGTGCATCCAAATACATCTAAGGTAGATGCAGCTTCATTAAATTGAATAATTCGATCGCTTTATATATTGGCGTATTCTTGTGTGAGGAAGTTCTGCTGTGTAAAGCCTGATTCACATCAACGTCCGGTTCCGCTCAGTGCCGATATTGTTCCGCAAGAAAACTTATTGATATGGTATGAATATCAATCAAGGAGTATGTGCCAAGACAAATTTTTGTGGCAGTATATCCTTCTGCCCACCCTTGTGATATTTGACTACTTCTTTAGTTAAATAATTATTAGGAAGTGTAAAAATACTAACACCGCAGATTTTTTTTTTTTCAAAAACCATTTTTTTATCACTAAATAATATTTATATTAATTATTAATTATTAAAAAAATCATTTAGTGATTAAAAAATGGTTTAAAAAAAAAAAAATCTGCGTTGTAAGTATTTTTACACTTCAAAATATTTATTTAACTAAATACGTAGTTAAATATCACAAGGGTGGGCAGAAGGATATACTGCCACACAAATTTGTCTTGGCACATACTCCTTGATTGATATTCATACCATATCAATAAGTTTTCTTGCGGAACAATATCGGCACTGAGCGGAACCGGACGTTGGTGTGAATCAGGCTTAAAACATCACGCGGTGCCTCACAAGAATGTGCTTACTTGGGGCAAAAATAATCCATTTGTATACGTCTAATTTTTATAATAACCGCATGTTTAGGTAAATAATCGTAACGGATGTGGGCAATAAAAGTGACCGTAGCCAATGTGATACGCTCGTTCAAATTTATTATCAATAAATTTAAGAACGCGCGTCACTAATTATGATATTTGAAACATTTTGAACACATTCTTTTATCGTAACTAATGAGGTAAGTCATAAAGATAACATAAAATAATCCAGATTTCTGTACGAAATGTTCCGAAATGAATGAATTATGAAATCGGTTCAAATATTTTCCTTTTTCGGTGCTTTCCTCCAGCGGTTTCCTGAAGTTTTCAGGAAAACAGCTCTTCGTTTAAAAAGTAAAAAAAATCTAATACTCTCATTTCTAAGAGGCAGAACTGATGATGCTCAGGCTCAGAAAAACCGGTTGTTTATAAAATTTTGTTTAACGGCCTGCATGGTCGAGTGGTAAGACGCTCGACTACGGATCCAGAGGTCGCGGGTTCGATCCCGGCGTGCGCAAATAATTTTTATTTACTCAATATGTGTCATAACTCATTTAATTGATACAAAATAAAATAAAGTATATTTGCGGCACGTTCCAGAGTGGTAGATACTTAAGTATCGCCCTGGTAAAAGCCAACCATTCAGAATTGAAACGTTGCTTGAAATGGCTTAGGCCGTGTTTAGTGACCAGATCTGAATAGCCAGGTACTTCCCAACCTTCCATTCCTCATCACCTTTCTCTCCTCACTACCTTCAGCCTCACAGCATACCCCTATTGAGGATGCCATAGTCTCACTGGCTCTAGACGGTTGGGAGCAGTTGAGACTCTTGTGAGGTATTCACGTAAAAAAAAACTGTGGTCTTTAACAAAGCTTTTCTTTATTTTTTATTAAATACGTCAAACCACAAAGTGATTGCTCTCTACGAAAATACAAAATAAATAAATTTAAGGGTTTTAACATTTATTAGTGCTTAGACATTTAGCGTTAATATCCAGTCTTAACAAACACATACTTACATTAATGCCAAGCTTTATCATAGTTAATTTTAAGTCACGTTAGACACGCCATATGACTTTGTGATATTCATTCACAATTTATTTAACGATTGGCTGTTTCTCAAAAAAATCTTCTAAAAAGGAATAAACTAAAGCGATCTGAAGTATACAGTAAGCTGCCAAAACTATCTTCATGGATATTAATCTTTTAATTGAATCACTGTATTTATTGATTTCCCTCTATATTAGGGTAGTAACTGGGTAGTCTGATCCGACAGCATGTATTATGATATATACAGCTATTTGCTTTTATTAATGATATGTAGATGTCCGATAACAGTTTTGGTCAATCGTGTTTGACACCTAACAACGAGTGTACTCGTTAATACACGCATTAATTGATAGATAACTGTTTTATATGATTAGTGTGATTACCTCATGGTAGAGATATTTTTTAATGGAATCGACTAAACTTATTTTTTTAACAATATGAAAATCAACGAGCGAGTAGGCATGAAAACTTTATGTGAAACTGTGTGAGGATTATATTGGATCCTTGAAATCTAATCATTTTTCATACGGATAGGTATTTACAGACTGTAAAAATGTTTAAAAATTAAAATTTAAAATGTGTTGAGCTAAATTTTCAATCAATATACGGCAAACGCATTTAATTGTAAGAAGAATATATTACGTGAAAGCGAATGGTAGATAAAGTCAGGGATGACCGAGGAAGACATGACATGATCAATCGCAAACTTGAGTCGAACAGAAGAGTATGTATGAATGTTAATTTGTGATTGAAGCTAGAAGTGTATTCATATGCAGAGTTGTGTGCCAGTTTATACTCTCTGCCCACTCCTTCGGGCATGATGGTTAGTTTGTTTTTTTTTTTTCCCAGAGGTTGGAATAAACATATAATGTGAAATTTAGATTTTTTGAGTTATTCTTTATTCAAAACAAGAAGGAAAATTTGTGAAGATTTGAAAAAAAAATTGTTTAGTGTTCCGTTGATTTAAAAAAAGAGATATTTTGTTAAGAACCATTTATTATTACTAATCATCCAGGTGTGCCTAAGCATATGATCACATAGACAACTGGCGGAATCAATATTTTTCCTGGAATCGCGTATAATTTGCATAAATTGAGTTGTTATTTTTCGTAGTAAAGCAAAGCATGAAACAATGTTAATAATATGTATTCATTCGCTATTTTAATGGCTATTGTGTAATCGATTGTAAGGGAAATATTGAAGTCTACGGAAGAAGTGTGAAAATGTAAGAAATTATTGAGAAAATTGATGACATCACCAACAAAACATTATTGGAATCTCCATCCAAATTAAACAGTCATTTGTTTACGATTTGTCGTGAGGAAGTAAAACGATATTGTGGATGAATTTAAGATCAAGCAATTCAATTTGACTTCGACCACCATAATATGGATAGCAATTGTAGATATGCTTTTTAAAACGAAAATAACAGTAAAATCCGAGGTTTAATATTTAGGACATACATATTGTAAACTGAACTCAAATATGATGCTGATATTGAGCGACAGAGAAGAGCACTGTGCATTAAAAGAAACCTGATTGGTTGATGGTTTAACAGATGCAGTCGGTCGAGAAGCAAAACGGTAACTTTTCATAAGCACTGTACAAAGCTGTATACATTAGACCTGTGGACAAACTTCAGCCAACGACACTAAAAATAATAGAGATAGTACAATTATTTGATATTACAAACAATAAAGTCAATTCTTGATATCTTAAAACGAGGCTTTTTAACGTCATGACAAATATATATATATATATTTTTAAAGAAATACAAACATTCCCTGGTTACGAATAATCTGACAATATTTGAAAAACTCCTAATATGACCATCATAATAAGCAGAAAGTGTTGCTTGTGCAATGATGGAGGACTTAACCAGGAGAGGAATTGAACGCACAACGTCCGGGCGGGAATCCGACGCGTTTGCCCCCTCAGCTACCGACTGGTTACATCATATTACAGCATACTATTATTTTATTATATAAAATAGTTTTATGTAATAATTTTGGTAAAAACGTGTGGCTTCTGAAGATTTAAAAATCGGAGTAGTTTCTGACTAAAGCTTTCATCCAAAGACGTGCACTTCATATAGGCACATGAGCACTGCGTACCCTGCCGTATTATATTGGAAATTACTGCAAAAAATAAATCTACACTTTCAAAAATACGCGCGAAGCTCCGCCAATCGCACCGCCGCGAGCGCCCCGCTGACCGTCATACTATAACGTGTGAAAAGCAGTAACTACATATGCCCAAACGCCGCCAACGTCAGAGTAGATTATTCTATGTTCGTCACACTACACAAAATTATGACTGCATGTATGTTGTTAGCTGTGTGCGCGGTCAAGTAACTATTTTGTGTTAGTATCTTTGTTAGTGTCTAGGCAGTGCTTTTACAGAACAAATCCAATAGCAATCAGTGACAAATGATGGCACCTATCTTTATTATCAATTAATCCGCTGTTTTTCCTACTGCCTACCCTAACCGAAAACTCTGTGAATACCACTGTTTGTATCTTATCATGTTACAGTATTATTTTTCTTTCCTGTTCATGAAAAAATAAATATTTCCATATGCCCAAATAAATAAATTCACATTTATATTAATGTGTTTTTTCATATAATTTATATTTATGGATTAATAGATTGCATTAAAGCACAATTTTGCTGGCACCATTTGCTTACAAAATATTTATTTCAAAGCAGATCAGTGAGCTCTGGCGTAATGAAATTTGAACAGATATTTTACTCTGGAATTTATAAGTCAACGCAACTCTATTCAGCGCACAACTTCATTAGCTACAGAGCTTTGAAAGATTCATTAAACTTTAGAAAATATTGAATTTATAAATACATATTGACTCGTATAGGTGTCCATAGGTACATTTATTTTTCAATTGCTCAATAACAAAGAACCTATTTTGAAATAATAGTGTTGACACTCGGGCTACGCGGTTTAGAAGATGATAGTAGATTTAAAAAAATGATATCTGAATAATGTTAAAGTAGTTATTATTCATAATTATGTACTTTTTTGACACCTTCATTGCTAACTAACATTCGAACATTTTAACCTTATCCTTACTGTGCTAAATTATTCTTCGGGTTCCGGCGCTGTGTAATCATTACACAGGTAATAATTTGCTATTTTAAATAAAAAAATAAGAACGTTCATAACCAATCGCTTAAGCTAATCATATTTGATGTCAAAAGTGATAATAATTGAAATTTGAAAGCTGAAAACATGAAAAAACCATCGGCTGACGCTCACAAAACGGGCGAGAAGACCACCTTCAAGTGATGCCTGAAAGCGAAGTCAAGTAAGAGTGAGATGTGAATAGCGTCGTATCTCTCCGCACATTATTCGCGTATCTTCGCATCATATAGCGAATTTTTAGAATGAATATACCTACGTCCACACTAGCACATGTTTGATTGTGTTGATGAATCTATTCCCGATTTTCACAAAATATGTATGTGCCCGATAAATGCTAATTAACATGAAGACTTTTTCATTCAATGCGTTAATGTACTATGGAGGAATACCTAAAATCTGCAGTCAGTATTTATGGTGGTTATAGAGATATTAAAGTTATAAGAGTCAACATGTAGACGTTAGACATCATAGTTAAGGAGAGGTTTATGCCGTATGAATGACGGATCGATTCAAACTGACGAACAGTGACGGGTTTCCCCGTGCCCTGTGGAGCGACTCAAAACCACGTGGCTGCGTATACTTTAGATCGATTCAAAGTGAAGAGGCGGCAAAACGGGCGTGGCGGGTTGTGCGCATACCGGTCACATGTCTATCGACGCGCGGTGTCTGCAATGAACGTGTTAATTGATTGTTGAAAAAGTTTTGATTTACGAACTAGTCATTACAGCCTTCTAGGGAACACGCCTCCGGCAGCTGATGCGTGGGGGAAAGATGGGACATAACAAAATAAATTTAATATGAATGCAGCTAAATCCGAATGATTGCCAAATTTTTATGAAATTCGTTTACACGTTTTTAATCTTAGACTATTATATGAAAGAATAAGTTTTTAACTCTACATATTAACCACTCAAGAGATAAGCTGATGAAAGTGTGTTTTAAGCGTTTCAGTGTGTCCAAAGTTAGGTCAATTTGATGAAACATTTTTAAAAAAAATATTAATTACAATATAACATTTTGAAAAAAAGATATGTTGAAAAACAATAATATTTTATTCACAGTCCTCCTCACTAGGGATTCCTGTTCAGAGGGGGACTGTAGGTTACTTCGTTGGTATCGCTGGTTCTATGATTACTTCATAATCTTTATAATTTCCTCGTCTTCATGGTTATTTATCCACACTTTTATGATGCTCTTGAATATTTGCATCTCTTATATGATTTGGGAGAGCATTATATAATTTGGCAGCATTGAACTAATGATTATTCTGTCCAAAAGATGTGTTCAATCTTGGAATGTTGATTTTATTTAAGATTTTTGTTTTTGTAGTGTGAGTGTGTTGGTCAGTAACTCACATTTTTTTTTCTTGTACAGATATGGTGATTTCATTGGCCTCTCTGGGACCTAGGAAGCGAAGGCCTTATTTAAAGTGGCGAAAACAGTTTTCTTTCAAATCCGTAGGTATAGATCACTGACTAACTAACTAACCATCACGCCATTTCTATTGTCATTACTTTTGACACGGCCCGTCTTAAGTATTTGATTCACTTGATCTTGTTATGTATTCTTCGGGCGTCCCCCACTTCATCTTTCACTAACTTTCATGTCATATTTAATCTTAGCACTATTTTCTTCGTTCATCCGCTCTACGTGTCCAAACCATCTAAGCATCCCTTTAATCGTATTATTTGCGGTAAAGGTCACACTTCTAGGTATTTTCTTTTCAGTGATAGTAACTTAAAAATCAATCAATCTGCAGACTTTTGGTACCTCGTGCCTGTTGACAAACCACCGTTCTAGTATAACGGGTCTTTTGTAATCCTGTTAAAATCTTTTGGCATTTTAAAATTATGTTCCAGGTAGATACGCCTATTGTTAAATAGTTTTGCTATAACAACTGAAATATTTTTTATTTTATTTGTAAGGTTAAGGAAAGCACCATTGACCTTGCTACCTGTCTGTTTGGAATCTTTAATGACTGTTTTTAAATGATGCACCCAATCCCGCCTTCCTCATTCTCAACACAGACCGGTTATCCGTGAGATGAGGCATTTATTTATAATATACTCGTATACAAGCCATTACCGGACAAGCATAAATATTTACCAAAGTCTTGCAGTTTTTACCGCAAACTTGTGTTGCATCTATCTAAAAGCAGCCATTATCTCTTCAAGCGGTTATAAAAGCTTCAATATACATATTTTAAACTGAAAATATGATTTTTTACAGTGAATACCGCACAAGAGTCCCAACTGCTCCCAACCATCTAGAGCCAGTGAGACTATGGAATCCTTAATTAGGGTATTTTGTGAGGTTGAAGGTAGTGGGGAGGGGAAGGAGATGGGGAAAAGGAAGGTTAGGAAGTGCCTGGCTATTCAGATCTGGTCAGCAAACACGGCTAAAGCCATTTCAAGCAACGTTTCGATTCAGAATAGTGGTCTTTCACCAGGGGGGTACTATGATTATCTACTACTCTGTAAGGTGCCACAAATATACTTTTTATTATTTTATATGAATTAAATGTGTTTTCTCAATAAATTCTTACATTTTCACAATAAATTCTTGCATTTTCACAATAAATTTTTACATTTTCACACTTCTTCCGTAGACTTTAATATTTCCCTTACAATCGATTACACAATGTAACACATATTAATTTTATAAATGTTATTAGCGCACGCCGGGTTTGAACTCGCGACCTTTGGATTCGTAGTCGAGTGTTTTACCACTCGACTATGGAATGTATGCTTTAAAATATTATTTTCAAGTTTTACTACCCGGCTTCAGACGAGAATTCAACGTTATTTTAACACAGTTGAAGAATTTGCAACAAAAATTTTGACGTTAAAACAATTTAAAATAAAGTAAATTAAGCCACTTTAACACAATAAAAAATTTCATGCAAATAATTAAGAATATATCTAAATAAAAATAAAGTAGATTGCCTTGATGATAGCCAACCTCCGAATGAAGAGGACACAAGAAGAAGAAGTATTTAAACTAATACTAGCTTTTGTGTTTAATTATTATGTTGTATCTACAAATTACATAATAATTGTGACCATAATAAGTTACTTAGTTGGCTAGTTTTCTACTAATGATAAGGGCCATGAGGCAGTGCTTCCAGCGAGTCTAGATCTAGGAATTTGCCCAGTTCGCCTTGAGTTTTAAAGGTCAATGATAGTGCTTATACTCAACCGTCTCTCTGAGGTCTGTGCATCGTTTTGAATAAACTTCTTATTTCTGACAGCTGTTTGTTTCCGACTTTATTAATTTTCAAACTTACACCGTCGCTTTAAAGGCATAAAGGCTTAAGCGACGCTTTGTTAAAAAATGAGTTTAATTTGCGGTGCTGAAGAATTTTGTGGTCCTTCAGCCATCTAAAATATGTTTACCATTTGGGAGAAGGCTTGACTCAATCGAAACAAGTTTAAGACATTTTTAAGCTTGTTGTCGCTTAAGGTAACTCAGTAAGAGCATTGAGTCTATTTTCTAAAATCCGACCAGGTACTGAAAACTTATGAATTTTATTGTAAAACAAAAAAAACTTTAAAGTGCTCTCTCTGGTGTAAACTTCCCAAAATGGCGCTTCGGCCTTTTTGCCTTTCTGGAGACGATACGTGAATCTTTAGTTAATACTCGACCCTTTAGGCATCATTAATTTTAAAAATTAACCTGTACAATCAAACTGCGAAGTATTTACACAGAGGTCAATAATCAAACTTATTCTACACGTAAAATTCTATACAGAGTATGCTGAAATTTCCAAGGTCTTCCGTTTCCCTTTGAAATCTCAATTCTCAAAAATTACCAGTTCTTCAACAAACCAAACCCTTAGTATTCCTTTAAAGTATACCACCCAAGGATAAAGATACTTTGAGTACTACGCCATTTAACTTTATAACTTCATGCCTACCTGAATGGCACGTACTCCTTGCTTCATGCACATTCATACGTCGTCTCATACATACTCTTCAGTTATTCTGTGACTCTTAACATGGCCCGACTCAAGTATTTGATTCACTTGATCCTGTTATGTCTTCCTCGGACGCCCCTGATTTCTTATTCCATCCACTTTTGTGTCATGTATTCTTTAACAAATATGCAGCAATACAACATCTCAGCACAGGTTCCCCTAGTGAAGTATCCACGAAACTCTATATTATAAATATATAATCATTTACAGTCCCTATCAATTATACCTTACACTCCACAATATTAATAAAATGTAACACTATTTGTGCTGTCCTTATACATTGTTTACCTGTTAATTGTATAGAAATAAATAAAAATTAAAAATGGAAATAAATTTGCTGTCTCTGAATAGAAATGTATTTTTTTAATGTTATTAGGCATTATTTCAAACTATTACGAACGGTTCAACCGACTCATATACAGCGAAAATCATTATGTGATTGTGTACGCAATTTAATTTTTGTATCAAGTACCTACATACCTAACACCTATAAAAAAATGTACTTACACTTAAATAATATATGTATTCGCGAGTATATTCCCATTACAAATATGTCACATAGTAAAAAATTATGTTTTTTATAACGATGTTTGAATGAAAAAAGATTTAGTCACTACATTAATAAAATTTCGATACAAAATCTTCTATCACACACTTATATATGCAAACGTCTTGAAGTCATCGATTGAGAGAAAATGAATAAACTTTAATGGCTTTAAAAGAAAACAGTTTTAACAACGTGCGAAATGCTTTCACCGTCAAATAATTATTTATTCAAATTAAATGTAATGTTTACGATCCCACGATATGTTTACACTTTTCCTTAAATAATGTCTTTATTGCCAGAAAGTCAACCCACAATACCTTACCGATTTTAATGCTCTTTTTATAACCAAAAGGTTTATTATGGCAGATTATATGGAAAACATTTTATTAATACTTTCCTTTTTGAGTCAAAAAACGATAACACAAAAATGTTATTTTCATTCCGAATCAAAACGTGTTATTGAAATTGCTTTAACTGTGTTTAATAACAGGACCTGATTACCCAGCTACTTCCCAACCATCTTCTTCCATATCTTTTCACATCTTCAATTTTATTATTTCAGCACAATAATCGAGAATGCCACGGTTCTACTGGTTGTGTGTAGATAAAACACTCATACGGTAATTACATTAAAACTACGAAGATAAAAAAAACCCGTGGGTAGAATCCTGTCAAATTACACTAAAAAGGATGTCGACAATTGCACACAGAAAAAAAACTCCTTTAAAAAAGTACTAAGAATAGTCATACCTTCAATTCTAAAACTGCATTCAGATCTAAAGGCAATTAAAAACCGGTTTTAGATTTTCTAATTAATAAAAACAGGCCCTAGTCGTACAAACATTATTTGTTTCAAGGCAAGAACTGATGATGTCACGTATAAGGTTAGGGACAATAGACAGAAAATGAAGTATAATAATGAATTTATAAATAATATATAATAAGTAGTCAGAACTTACGATTTTACAAAATTTTAAATGTAATGGATCACAAAGTAAACAATTTGACGCGAATCAATCAAACCACTAGTTAAAAGTTAGTCGCAATAAGGTTGAATTTGTCACTTGAAGCCGGCCGCCTGTTTCGATTTATACAAAAAAACAGCCAAAAAGCAAGTTATATTTTATTTTGTGAAGCTGGGGCACAAATATTAAAATATTTTCCCGATCATTTGCGACATTATACAATAAAATCGAATTAAAAAAACTGTTTATTAGTAGAAGATTTTATACTTAAAAAAATATTAATAGGCCTGTTTTTTTTTTTTAATTCTAGACTTATAAAAAGACTCAAGGTCAAGATGTGTTCAACTCCCAATATTACATTAAAGCATCTATAATATTTCTCGGTGATCAAAATTTCAAACCAAAAATACATGATTTTATATTATATTTAATTGAATCGCTTTAATAGTTATATAACTTAACTTATAGGTGTATATTGTAAGACATTTTCAAACGGTATGGGGATCATTTTATTCTGTGTAAATATGAAAATTATCTTTACGGACGTTTTGGGATACGTGTGATATTGGTGAAGGCTTTTTTCTCTCGTAACCTGATGTGTAATTTGACAAGGATCCGTCAGAAATACAAAAATCAATATGTGTGATCATGTTTTCGTTGGAAGGAGTGTGAGAGGCTGTAATCTAATGTTTTAATATGAATACCGTACAATAGTTTTATCTCCTCGGAACCAGCGTGACTAATGCATCCCTGATTCGGGGTGTGTCTTGAAGTAACAATATATGGAGAGAGAGCTAATTCTTTTTACCCAACCTATACAAATTTGGGATAAATCACTTTCTCCGGGTTTTTACATCCTACACCATGAAAGAGAAAGAGACAGCAAAAATTTCGCAAAACATCACACCTATTTTGGGTATTGTAAGGGTGTTTTCCGTCTCGCGCGTCTCCGGGGACTCCGCCCACACGTTTTGATATGCGTCTAAACTGGACATAACTAAATGGTTTTTTAGGTTATATGCTATATTTTTGTTAATAACAATACTGTGAAAAAGTGGTTATACAAATAAACAAAAACATTATGTCGACATGTGCTATG